>CM061137.1:22955598-22989446 GCA_030789695.1 Scilla litardierei
ATTACAGTCAAGGCTGATATTATTGCAAGTTTAGAGATCAAGAGAAATCATTCCAAGCTCATTCAAAGCTCATTCTTTCCATTCAATAATCTCTCCTCACTCTTACTTCCAAAGAGAGATTCATTGAGTGTGAAGTCTTCCAAGCCAAGTGTTTGATTCTAGGTCACCAACATCCCCATAGCTCTCCATCGCTGATCTACATCTTGGAGCTAGGGTTTGGTGCCACTTCTTCTTCCTCAAAATCATCCTTGCCCTAATTCGTAAGTAATACTCAAGGCATATGTATTTTGTCGGTAAGAAGTTTCTTATTTCATTTCATATTTGAATTGTAAGTTTCACTCTCGGTTGTGAGAGTGTGGTTGTGATCCCGGGTTGTGGGAGTCACAAATTATATTTTGTATGATTTGACTTGTGGAGGTTTTTCACAAGTATTTCATAGTGAAAATCTTGAGTTAGGGTTTCTAACTCAAGTATCCGGAGGGGATCCGGGTGGTTGGGACGTAGGATCATCGGGAACAAGTCGGGGAGACTTGGGTGGATCCGAACCCAGTAACATTCTATTGTTAGCATTGTTAATTTTGTTGTTGTCTTCAATTTAAGCTTCCGCAAATTGATTTGGTAGTTGTTTGCACTATAATTAGGAATTACACTCCTCGTTATTTTTAAAGTACTATTCACCCCCCTCTAGTACTTGTGCAGTAGCTTGTAGGGCATTACAATAACTACCTAAGTATAATCTTCCACATGAAAGGTCATTTAGCACATTTATGGTCAAAGGACTAACATGCACATACTACTACTTGAGTGATTCTGTTGACACCTAAAGTATTATAATCGTACAAAAGCATCTCTAGCGAGTTGTTCTCTGAACTTGTTATCTAATAAGCACATGTACATCATCTATCAATGGCTCTACACCGAGTGTCTATAAGCTCAGCTACTACCAATCGATGGTACAGATCAATACACACTGGTCTTACTAGAATATATGTGTCCTATCTTGATATTCATCTGACCAGAACTATTTCTGGACATATGTTCAGCTACATTGCCTGATTAACACGATCACATAATGATCCCAATGTTCCTCACATAGGTCACGAGACTTTATCCATGCGTCAGATAACACAACCACAACCATAGGAGTGACATAGAGGATTACAAAGATAAAGAATACCAAATAGCTTACTATTATTTCGAACGAGATGTATATTACAATTACAACAGTTTCCTGACGGGTATACATTCCCCAACACTAACTACTGTTAGGATTCTCACTTCTGGTGGTTTGTTATAATTAGTCGACTATCGTATAATCATTAGTCTATTAGGTGTCATAAACATAGTAAGAGCAATTGGAACTTGTATTTAATAAAGTTTCTGATTAAGTTATCAATTGTTATAACTTTTAAACTTATTCAGCATTCAACCAAGCACACATATAATTAATGAATCCTAAATGTGTAAGGTACTAAATGATGTATATTTAGAGTTTGGGTACGTCACTTAGGTTTTAATTAAATTTCTCTAGTTTGGAAAACAAACCCATTTTAGGTTGGACTTTCCATCTTTTACTTATTTATATTTTATTGAAAAATAAACATCTTTTATGAAATTACTTATGTAAATATTTTTCAGTTATTGTTCAAGTTCTTAGGAATCCAAATTATAATTTATTATTATTATTGTTTGTTTTGCTTGTTTGTGGGTCATTATTCTCGTTCTTATTATTACGCTTGTTATTTATTTTGGTTTTAGGGAAGTTAGTATAAATGAAAGCATGTTTAGGTTTTGTGTTATGATGGCTTAAACCATTTTCATTACTTGCAAGTCTTTGTGAACCTAATAAATTATGTAGGTTCTCTTTTCCTTTATTAAATATTATAATATCATTGTGCAAATCAGTATACTTAGATTTAATATATGTTATCTCTTTGCTAAGGTTGTTTAACCTAGTGTTCAAATTATTACAATTATTTTAAGTCGTTTATTTTCTTCTTTTAGTGATTTATTTTCCGTTCTTAATTTTTGATTTTCAATTATTAGATCTCGATTAAGCAAGGTTAATTCTTCAGGGGTATTTTGAAGATTCATCAATCGTTCTTTTAATTTAATGTTATTTTTTAAAAAATCTTTTAGGTAAGAATAATTTTTACGAATCTTTTCTAATTTAGCATACTTCTTCAACAAATAATCATGTTATGAGCATAATTCATCAAAAGATACATCTACATCAAAATCAAAATCATTATCATTATCATTATCATTATCAACATTTGAATCTAAATCCATACGTATCTCCTTATTGGCAAGATCCATAAAGCACATGTGTGCTCTTTCTTTTCGTTCTTTATCTTCTTCGTCGGAAGATTCATCGGATGTTTCATTTAAGTCTTGATCCCAAGCTACTAATTCCATCTTCTTTAGTTTCCTTGGCTTCTCCATTCTCTTCATTTTCTTCTTTCCTTTGTGATTAGCTAAGGGATAATCCTTCTTTATGTGTCCTAGCTTGTTACAACCATAACAAACAACCGCATTGTTAGTTAAATGAGGTTTCTTAAGTTTGAGTTTACCTTGGATCATCCTCTTAAAAGTTCATGATAAGAGAGCTATGTCGTTTATCTTGGTGACAGACACCTCCGAATCAGATGAAGCAACTTTGGAGGCGAGTGCCTTCTTCTTTGGTTGCTCATCCTTCTTCCTCTCCTCAAGTTGGATCTCATATGCCATGGCATTTCCAATGAGGTCATCCATCGTGAGTGTTAAGAGGTCTTTGGCCTCCTCAATAACAGTGGTCATCCTCTCCCATTCTGGAGTGAGAGAGCAAATCACATTCATTACTTGTTCATGTTGAGTTAGTTTCATGTTGAGTCAGTTTCTTACTGAGCCCACCAAAAGCATTGAAAAATTATGTGAGGCATGTGTTCATCTCGATGATGGATTCTCCTTCCTCCATGATGAACATCTCAAATTTTCTAGAAAATATATTAATTTTAGAATCTTTGACATGATTTGCACCTTCGTGTGTTACCTCCAATATGTGCCAGATCTTATGAGCTGTGAGACATTATGACACCCAGTTGAACTCGTTGGAATCAAGGGAACACAATAGTGCATTAATGACCTTTGTGTTGATGTTTCCTTTAGCCTTCTCATCATCCACCCAAGTCGCCATAGGTATTGTAGGCTTCTTGTACTCTGACTCCACTATGGTCCATAAGTCGAGATTTATGGATTAAAGATAGATCATCATCCTCACATTTCAATAACCATAATTGGGTCCATTAAATATGGGTGGTCTCGAGGTGGAGTGACCCTGTGGAAATGGTGCGGAAAATTGGATACGTAGGCTCAGATACCACATGTTAGATCCTATAGATAATAAATAGAACACTGGGGATGAATAGTGTTTAAACTAAAATTAACTCTTCTAATATTTTATCTAAGACACCAATGAGAGTTACCTTACTTGGCTCTTAATCAACAATACAATTCTTACAAATATGAATCAAAGATTAAGCAGTGGAATAATAACAATTGCAAGCAGAAGAGAGAGCACATGAGAAAGCAATGCTAACCCATCAAAATTTATCCTGGTCCAGCCACTTTGGGCCCAATATTGTCCCTAATCTCTCTTGAGATTTAATCCATTATAAATATACCAAATGAGAGAATTTACAACACCTCACATACAATGAGGATTTTCCATCACCTCACCTAGAATTAGGATTTTCGAAGTACCTCTACCCCAAGAGGATTTCCAACTCACAACAAAACTTGCCACCTCAAACACTTGATGATTTTACAACCAATTCTCACAATTACAAAGTGAGAAATACTTACAAACTTTTGTTGTAGAAGAAAAATATCCTATAGCATTTGATTGAAGCTTACCGAGCAAAGCGAGGCTAAGGATTATTCTCTTTGATATGAAAAGAGTAATGATGTGAGCCTTAGAGAAATGTGGACAAAAAAATTCAAGAAAGCTCTGAAGCTAAGGCCAAGAAAAAGTATTTTTTTGGTTATGGGTTGGTGGCTTGGAAAACTTAGTTTTTCTCAAAATATTGCTCAATAATTCATGAATTTAATTCTAAACCAACCCCTAATTTATAGGCCCTAAATACAGTTTATCGAAATTCAAATTTTGTCCTAAAATAGTCATCAATAGCTACTTGCAAAAATTTCAAGATTAACCAACGGCTAATCGACACGGTGAAGACTACTAATCGACTGTTCATTCAAGTCAAGAGAGTTAATATGCTCTGGAAATTCTAGTTGACTATATTACATTTGCTAGTAGACTATCTCATGAGTTAGTCGACTAACTCCAGTATTACAATCGACTAGTTCTGACATGCTATTCGACATGGACTTCAACTCATAGCTAGTTGTCATGCCCTGTTCTCCAAAATATGTGGGAATACATATTCCTTCGAGTATTCGTAGAGATCAAGAAGAGACAAGGCCGCGACAGTATTTAGACCCAATGCTTTGACCCCTCGAGTTGAAATACTACCCAGTGTAGATAAAATTTAATAGTATAAACCTGCAGGCCACTACATATGGTGGGATGATACGGATGACAAATAAAAGAAATAAAGTTCTTGATGTAAAGTAAAGAACGATCAAAGTCACAACACCGAGTCATAAAAATTCATATATATTTGTGTGTGTGTGTGTGTGTGTGTGTGAATAATGGCTATCATACGCCATATGAGAGCCTCTCTCATACGCCCTCTCACATAAAGCACCCAAGTACAACCAAGTACAAGCCCATGTGGGCTTATACTTAGGTGCTTTATGTGAGAGGGCGTATGAGAGAGGCTCTCATATGGCGTATGATAACCATTATTCACACACACACACACACACACACACACACACACACACACACACACACACACACACACACACACACACGAAATGAAACCATACGTACATTTGTAATTTACACAATGATTTACAACTAGAAACCATGAAAACTGAATACATTAGAAAATTCAATTAAAAATAAAAATAGCCACAACCCAAAGGTACAAGAGGGGCAACATAGGTATGATCCCCAACCCACAGAATAATGTCCTCACACCAAGTACAACTCACTCCCTAATCTACCCCGGTGTTGACAGTTCCACAAAATCGCCCTCAGAGGGCGCCACCTCTAGCTCAAAACTTTGAGTAGTCTCCTGATAGGGTCCTGCTTCGCCATCTCTGTCTCTAGTCCTGGGGAAAGGGGAGGGACATGTCAACACGTGACCCAGTAGGAAATCTAACAACACTAGGTAGAGGGCCTGTCTCAAAACTGTTCTACCTCACTAAGGGTCTGGCTACTGGTGAAAATTATGATAACATATTAAGTACATAACATCACAGACATGTACTGAGTACAAGAGAAAAGTACTACAAAGATAATATGCATAAAGACAAGCAAAAACAGTAACTGAACATCCACAAGTGGTAATTCAAGGAAATTTCTTAGAACATTATCCTTCAAAGTTTTTCAGTTATAATTGTGATTTGAAAACCTGGTTAAAACATAGGACATAAGGAACTGGACTTCACCTAGTATGGGTGAAAAAGTGGTACCCCGCCAGCGGCACGAGCACTGTAGCATCACGGGGCATCTCGTAACTCTTCCAGTTCAGGAGTGAGATGGTGTTCCTCCACTACCTCATGGTGCATTAAGAGTACACCATAGGCCTCTCTAATCCTGCTAACTCCCCCTTGCCGGCTGCCAAGAGTGCGAGTGAGATATATATCAACTATTCCAGTCCTTAAGCCTACATTTTACACTTGTTTACCCCCAAACACACTGTCTGGAATCTCACCCACCATAAGGTAGATCGAGTTTTCTAGGTTGTTATTATGCTCAAAATCCTCACTCTCAATTAAACAATTCGTCAATTCATTTGTTTTCGCGGTCTCAATTACCGCTATACACATCATTAATATCCACTGTTATTTCGTCGATGTTGTGATATAACAACGAACATTGTACAACAATATCATAAAACGAATGTTACATCACATTCTTATAAGGCAAACATTACAACATAATATGCTTCCATGGCTTGAGCATAATTAACATGAACATGAACATGGGTAATCATCAAAGCTTAAGCATGTATAACAATACTACTAATCATGGAATATCATGGAATATCATGACATATGAACATATGACAAGTTACTAACAACGAAGCTACTAACTTAATATGCATTCATAGCATATTAACATGGTTATTTGAATCATATTCCTACTCACATGAACCTTAGCAACATAGAAGCATATTAGTATCAACAAAACATGATATAACATGACATCTTATAGTATGTCCACTAAACTAACATAACATGGTAATTTTACTAGTATACATGGAAACTAACAAATGAAGTTAAACAAGAACATGTAACAACATACTAACATGCATAGGACATGGATGTAAACTAGCTTAATATGTGATGTATTGACATAAGCATGATTCTACTTAACAAGGAAACCATATACACAACTGAAACATAAAAATGAGCATGTGTACATACTAACATAACATGGATATGTGATATGCTAACATAACAATGTCATGGCATAATCTAACATATTCTTGGCATACATGCTAAATATATGGAGCAGTTAGCATATGGCCATTTTAACATAGCATGAAACATAATCTCCATGGCCTAATTAGCATAATGTGATGCATGATTCCTATTAGTATTTTAACATAGAAACATAATCTTCATGGCCTAATTAATAGAAGTCAAGATACTAACAAAATGAAACTATTAACAAAATTTCAAGCAACTAACAATTAACATGCTAACATAATGACAGTTCCTTCTTCCTACACAAGTTTAAGAAAGGCATCCTATCTAGAGTCGTTAGAATCCTATCTTGAGAAGTCCTTCTCCAACTCTAGCTTTTCCTAAGCTCCCTTCTTCTCCAACTCCTTCTTCTCCTTCAAACTCCAAGCATACAAGAGATGGTTGAAATTGGTCAAGGAAACAATGGAATTCGGGGTTGATGGTAGTGCTCGGCTTGGTGGTGGAAGAGAAGGTGGTGGTGGAGGAGTATGGTGGTTGGCTTGGTGGTGCAAGGGGAGGAGGAAAGGTGGAGCAAAGAAGGATTCCTTGAGTTCGGCCTAGAGGGGAGACAGAGGGAAGATGAAAAATTTTGTTTTTGTTTTCTCTCTCTCCTTTCTTTTCTTTCTCCTTTAATCCACTCTTTCATCCTAAACACACTTCATGAATTAACAAGGTGACATGTGTGATCTTAGGTGTTACTATCTTGGATGTACAGGTTAGAAAGGTGACATATAATGGAATTAAGTGGCATGCGTAGGTTCAAAGAGGCTTAGCTAGCCATATGACACCTAAGGGCTAAGCTGACAAGATGAGAAAATTTGAATTTACTAATTTCGAATAATGGAAAATACCCTAATTAGTACTAGTAGTTATACTAGTGTACCATGTATACCACTTAAATACAACCCAATTGTATTATCCAACATGTTTAAAAGAAGTTTAAAAATAGGTTTTATAAATTTTAAAAAATTAAGGAAAAATCCCCAAAATACATGAAAAATATACATGTATAAAATACGATGAAATATACTTTTTACAATACCCGTACATATGGGAACAATGTATTACACTAGTCAACTTGGTGTCTGTCTAATCGACGTGCTACCTATTAAAACTAAGTTTTTGGCCTTTAAACCACTTAGGAATATTTTCAAAAATTCTTTAAAATATTTTTAACACATTTTAAAATGATTCCTAAATGTGTGTGTAAGCTTCAATACATGATTTACAATGAACCTAAAGACATGAAAATTACATCAAAATTACAGAAGTTGAACCTTGATGTAGTCCTTGAAGCTCATCTTCTTGTCTTTGATCCTCGAGCTTTAAATGCCCTGAATGTGCATCTTCTTCTTGATAATGAGTTCTCTATCTCTTCTTGATTTCATAAGTCTTGGAAGAGCTTCATAAGTCTTTGGCTTTGAACTCTTTACAAAATATTTATCTTTTGTACCTACACTCACAAATTCATTAGCACAAATAATTTTTGCTCATCATTAAAATATACATATGGGTGACTCAATATCTAACAACATGTGCACACACAAACACACATAAATGTATATGTAATATATACATATTACATATTACATATGCATATATACATACAACTACTACTGTATAACTAATTTGACCTAAGCACTACCACGTATTCACATGTCTTATATGCATGCAGTCACACATGTTTGACGTCTATGTCATGCATGCATGCACCATGCACCATCATGTCCTAGACACAAGCATGCATGCACATGTGTCATATATAAGAATACTAGTAATTCTTGTATTCATAGGGCAAAAATCCGATTTAGTGGTGTAATGTTTAGAGATCATGTGACATGAAGACATTGAATAGAAATATGTGAGAAGTTCTTAATCAGACAACAATGGTTTTGCCTGACCCTACTCAAGCATGCATATGTTGTCCTAAAAGGACGCCCTCACGTTAGTGGCAAGACGCTTTGAAATAAGAACATATCGCCAAGGCCATGATCGACCGGCCCTTTTCTTTACCTGCGGGTAACTTCGCTCATTATTCTTTGAATCTGGATAGAGTATCACTCTGGGAAGGAGTTTGATGCAAGTCTAATTTTGATCGCGTAAGAAAACAAGTGGCGTGAACCATTTCCCCTATATGCTACGTCTATCCAAACATAAAAATAAATTCTTATGTCATATATTCATTTGCCCATTATATCACACTCATATTATCATACAATCACAGACATCCACACTCTCTCTACCTCCTCGGTCCCACCATCCTTCTCACCCCTCTCTTTATATCTTTTCACCTTAAAACCTTAGGTTTTCCCTCCAAGAAATTTCAAAACTTTTAAACCTAGTTTTTGATTTCTTCAGATTACATCTTAACCCTCTTTATACCTATCTGTTTTTCCTAATTAATCAATATTCACATTTAAAACAGCCATCTTTTATATAGTAGATATTTTATATTTATGTATAATATACATATACAAAAACACACATATTATCATATTCCTTAATTTGACCTAAACTAACTAAGGATACACATACTTAAAACACACTCACTCATGGCCAAATGCTAATACTAATAAGACTAAAATTAAGTGTAAACACATATGTTTACTTAGCATATGGCTCCCCAAACTAGTCCTAATACTAATAAACCGAAATGTATCCTCGTGTCCAAGAGGCATGCACATGTGCACATGTTCACCAATATGTCATCTACGTGTGCAAAAATGCCTTTTGTTTCCTATCGAAGTACATGTGTCCACATTTGCCTTCCGTGTCATGCCCACATTTTTTTGAAAAGTAAGTGTGTAGGTATGTAAATATAAAACATGGACTACATCAGGGTAAGAACCAATAAGTAGAGTAGGTGAGTGAGAGGTTGGGAAGCAGTCACCTCATGCTAGAATTACCAGGAATTAGAAAGAAGAGATCTAAAAAGAGAAGAAAACCTATGCTGGGGAGGCACACAAAAAGACGGCCTAAGAAAGCCCCCAGTTCCAAAAAAGGAGAGATCTACAGGGTCAACATCCTCAAGATCACAACTGTCACGACCCGCTTCCCTAAAATGGAGGCGAGACGTGAAAAGGTCTGCACGAGAGTGGAGCTGTGAAGCCCCAAACCCGATAAGCGTCAATAAAATATAAGCAGGTCCCTGTAACCACAACGGAACAACAATAATAACACAAGGAGAGACTGAAAATAAAATATCACATCTCATAATTTGTCCAACAAGAAAATAAGTCCAACATCCAGAAAAGCCACCAGGCTAAAAGAAAGAGTCTAAAGGCCCAGAACAAGGCCAACAAAAGCAACAACGACAAAGTATAGGTGCTACGCACCGATAACAAAACAACTGTCTAACAAAAGTAAAACTCACGAAGACACTAGGACTGGTCCCCAGTGTCCACGTACTCCCCGTCAAACACAAGCTCGGGCTTGGCGTCAGCAAACACCTCGTCCTCAACAAGGTACTCAGGCTCAGGATCTAACATGTGTCACCCAAAAGAGTAAAGGGGCACATGTCAGTAAGTCTAAAAGACTTGGGCAAGGAAACTGAAAGTGAGGCATCTAGCAACCTAGCAGTTATGGTATGCATGACATGGCAGTTATAACATGAGTGCACAATTAAAACATGGCAAGACAATTTGTACAAGAGAACAATCATCGGGACAAGACAAGACAAGACAAGAGTAGCCACGCTACTATCAATCTCAATCAATTCACATTTTGTAGGTGTTTACGCCCTTCGCTGAATGGTAACAACATTCAGACCGATCGGCACTAAACACAAATCACATTTCGCGTTGTTTTGTAGATGTTTACGCCCTTCGCTGAATGGTACAACATTCAGACCGATCGGCACTAAACACAAATCACGTTTCACTGTTGTTTGTAGATGTTTACGCCCTTCGCTGAATGGTACAACATTCCAGACCGATCGGCACTAAACACTAATCACGTTTCACTGTTGTTTGTAGATGTTTACGCCCTTCGCTGAATGGTACAACATTCAGACCGATCGGCACTAAACACTACCCCACCCCAAAGAGTTTACGCCTTACAACTGCAGTTTTTGATCAAACAGACCCCCAGTTGAATGGCCGCTTAACCCCTCACCCCATCCCACACGTAATGGAGCCAGGGTCCCCGCACAATGAGCTCAGCTAGTGAGCCTGGGGTTGCCCCGCACATGAGATCGCATTCTTAGTTCACAATTCAATATATCGAGCGTTGGGGTTAGCAACTCATTATGCTCGCTTCTGGTCACGAGCCAGGAACACAAGTATTGTAGCGATGCTACGCAATCACGGGATCACTTCAAGAATGCGATGACATGACATTTAATTTGGCGTACCGTTAATTAAATTAAACGTGGCAGGCGAAATGCAATGACATGAACATATTCGCGTTACCGTTAATTGAAAGTAAACATGACATGGTAATTGTGCAACATGCTAAAAGTCGGAACTAGCTTCGTTGTCAAGCTAGTTCCCCAATTTGCGCGTAGGCGAGTATCATTTCGTCGCCTAGCCTCTTTTACGCCTACAACAAGCAAATGGCCTAAAACATGGCCTAAACCCTAAGTGGCAAGTTTCACTTGCCTAGCACCGGGGATGACGACCACTTCGTCACACGGATGCTAATCTACGGGGAAAAATTGCTGTTATGGGGGAACAATCAACAAACAACATGAAATTTTATTAGGGTTTCATAAAAATACAAATAGGTTATAAAAAACACCAAGGGATCGATTTCTTACCGAGAGGAAGCGGACGAAACACTCTGGAGAACCCTAGGATCAGATCTGGAAAAGATTGGAGAAGTTTGGAGAACTAGGGTTTTTGGGGGATCTTTGGGGATTTTGGGGATTTGATGGAGATTTGGGGAAGATGAGAGGTAGATAGAGTGAATGGATGGTTTGGATGATGGATTTAGGGCTTGGAATGAAGGAATGAAGCTTGGAGGAAGATGGGGGCTCAAGCTGGAAGATTTTAGGGTTTTGGGGTCGTGTTGGGGAAGAAGAAGTCGTTTGGGTTGGGTATAAATAGGTTGGGCTGGCGGCTGCCCAGAAATTAGGGTTTCAACACTGGTTAGTCGGTCAAAGAGCAACCACTGACCGACTAGTTTGGCAACTAGTCGGTCGGTCGACCAACGCAGACCGACTAAGTGTAAACAGTAACTCCTGAACGAAAATAGGATTTAGAATTAGTCGGTCCATGAACAATTACTGACCGACTAGTTTAGCATCTAGTCGGTCGATGAACGTTCTTAGACCGACTAAGAGTAAACAGTAACTCAACTAATATTAAGATGATGTGTTAGTCGGTTAAAGAAGCATTGCCGACCGACTAGTTTGCAACCTAGTCGGTCAACCAACGTTCTTAGACCGACTAACGATAAACAGAAACTCCTGAGAAATTTTAGAAAGCTAACTAGTCGGTCCAAGAAGGATTGCCGACCGACTGGATCGTCATCTAGTCGGTCGGTGCCCCTTCTTATACCGGCTAATGAGCACCAAAAGTTCTGATACGGAGCACGGGGCCCCGGGATCGATTCTTAAGACTCCTAGGCTTGATCTAATAGTAAGATACGACCGTTATGAAGTCTGTCACGAGTGACATACTTCGAAATCGACAATCCTAAGGAAGAAACGAGAAAATACGACGAATCGATCGAAAATGAAAGGCTACGGAGACGAAAACCACACATGAGGAGAAAAATCCACCAAAACATATTTTATATTATAATAAATCCAGATACAAGAAAAGCAGTCGTTACATCCTTCCCAACTTAAGAAAGATTCCGTCCTCGGAATTTCCAAACACTCACGAGTCCGGAAACAAAAGTGGGAAACGCTCTCGCATCTCATCCTCATTCTCCCAAGTAGACTCTCCAGGTGAGCCGTGTCGCCACATCACCCTCACAAGATTGACAATCTTGTTCCGAAGCGATTTCTGACGCCTGTCCAGAATCTGTACTGGATGCTGGTCATACGTCATATCGGGAGGCGAACGGTAATCTCCGAAAAATCCACAGTATGAGATGGATCGCTAATGTATCGACGAAGCTGCGACACATGGAAAACATTGTGAACTCCTTCCAAAGATGGCGGCAAGGCCAAGTGATACGCTACCTCGCCAACCCTCTCCAAAATGTCAAACGGTCCAATGTATCGCGGGCTCAACTTTCCACGCTTCCCGAAACGAATCACACCACGATTCGGGGAAATCTTCAAGAACACATGGTCGCCCAGCTGAAACTCCAAAGGACGACGTTTAGCATCCGCCCAATGCTTAAAACGGTCCTGAGCAATCCTCAACCTCTCCCGAATATTCCTGACGATCTCCACGGCCCCCACGATCATCTCAGGTCCCAACAACTCCCGATCCCCAACGTCGTCCCAACTCAATGGCGATCGACATTTCCTCCCATAAAGAGCGGCAAATGGCGCCATGCCAATACTCGCCTGGAAGCTGTTGTTGTAAGAGAACTCCACCAAGTGTAGATGGTCCTCCCACGAACCCTTGAAATCCAACATGCACGCCCTCAGCATGTCTTCCAAAATCTGAATCGTCCTCTCGGACTGGCCATCCGTCTGCGGATGGTACGCCGTGCTGAAACTCAGACGCGTACCCAAACTCTTCTGCAAACTCTGCCAGAACTGAGATGTGAACCTTGTGTCTCTGTCAGACACGATACTCACAGGGACTCCATGAAGTCACACGACCTCCTGCACGATTCACGTTACATCACTATCCAAACTAGGAAAAGGAAATAAAACGGAGAGTAAAAGAATTTTACCTCCATATATCTCCTTGCTAGCGCCTCAGTGGACTGTCCCACTCGGAACGGAATAAAGTGCGCAGATTTGGTCAATCGATCTACGATCACCCAAATCGCGTCATTCTGCTTCGGACTCCGAGGTAGTCCAGTCACGAAGTCCATAGTGATGTGTTGCCATTTCCACTCCGGAATCGGAAGCGGTTGTAGCAACCCGGCCGTACGTTGATGCTCCGCCTTCACTTGCTGGCAAACCAAGCACTTGGCTACACTCCGAGCCACGCTCCTCTTCATACCATGCCAACAATAATTCAGACAAAGATCCTGGTACATCTTGGTGCCACCAGGATGCACAGAATACGGCGAACTGTGTGCCTCCACCATCAACTCCTCTCTGATATCCCCAGCCGGCACACACAACCTGGCTCCAAACCTCAGCGAGCCATCCTCATGAATCAAAAAGTCAGTCCGCAGACCGGCTTCCACCTGCTCCCGAATCTTCATCAGCTTCGGATCCTCAGCCTGGCCAGCCTTAATCCGATCCACGATCGTCGACTGTACCTGCATGTACATCAACGAAGAATCCTTCCCCAGGAAGGACAATCTCCACGCCAGACTCGCAAAAATCCTGCTGCAATCTCCACTGCGAGGTCAATATCATCACCGCTGGAAGCCTACTCAAAGCATCCGGAACCACATTCACCTTGCCAGGGTGAAACTGCAAATCAATATCATAATCCGCCATAAGCTCCAACCATCGACGCTGTCGCATGTTGAGCTTCTTCTGAGTGAAAATATACTTCAAGCTTTTGTGATCGGTGAAAATCTTCACTTTCTCACTCAGCAGGAAGTGCCTCCAAATCTTAAGAGCAAACACAACGGCAGCCAACTCCAAATCATGCGTCGGATAATTCTTCTCATGAACCTTAAGCTGACGAGACGCATACGCCACAACATGCCCGTGCTGATGCAACACACAACCGAGACCCTTGCCAGAAGCATCGCAAAAGATCTCAAATCCACCGCTGTGATCAGGCACAACAAGAATAGGGGGCAGTCGTCAACCTCTCCTTCAGAACACCAAAAGCACTCTCACAATCACCCGACCAAACAAAAGCAACATCCTTCCGCGTCAACCTGGTCATCGGCTCAACAATACGAGAAAAATCCTTAATGAATCGCCGATAATAACCAGCAAGTCCAAGGAAACTCCGAATCTCATACGCCGACGACGGAACAGGGCCACTCCCTGATGGCCCTAATCTTCTCGGGATCCACTGAAATACCATCTCCAGTCACCACATGCCCGAGAAAAGCAACTCTATCCAGCCAAAACTCGCACTTCGAAAACTTAGCATACAACCTATGCTTCCTCAAAATCTCCAACACCGTCCTTAAGTGCGAGGCATGCTCTTCCTCCGACTTCGAGTAGATCAGAATGTCGTCAATAAAGATAACAACAAACTTATCCAAAAAGTCGTAGAAAATCAGGTTCATCAGATTCATGAAAACTGCGGGGCGCGTTAGTTACGCCGAAGGGCATAACCACAAACTCATAGTGTCCATACTTCGTCTTGAACGCTGTCTTCGGAACATCTCCCTTCTTCACCTTCAACTGATGGTAACCACTCCTTAAATCCAATTTAGAAAACACCCTCGAACCTCTAAGCTGATCAAAAATATCATCGATGCGAGGCAACGGGTATTTATTCTTAATGGTCACCGCATTCAACTCCCGATAGTCCACGCACATGCGACACGAACCATCCTTCTTCTTAACCAGCAACACCGGTGCTCCCCACGGAGACACGCTAGGATTAATATAAGCCTTCTGCAAAAGCTCATCCAACTGCTTCCGCAGCTCTTCCAATTCTGCAGGTGCCATACGATACAGCGCCTTCGAAATCGGCTGCGCACCTGGAACAAGATCGATAGAAAATTCCAAAGCCCGATCAGGCGGCAAACCAGACATCTCCTCAGGGAAGACGTCGCCAAAATCTCGCACCACAGCCGGCCACTCTAGCTCCATCTGCAAAGCCACAACCTCCACCGGCCTGGCCCGAAATCTGACAGGACCAAGCGAACTGCTACCATGACTGAACTCAAATACTGGATGTCCAGGAATCTCGAACACCACCTTCTTTCTCCGACAGTCAATGGTAGCATAGAAGCTCGCAAGCCAGTCCATCCCAAGAACTGCATCATAGTTGATGATGTCGTGGACAATGAAATCAGCGAAAAGCTCATGTCCACAGACCACCAGCGAGCAAGAATTGCAACCACGATGCACCGAGACCACGCCATTCCCTGTAACGATATTCCAACTCTTGGGAAGAGGGGACGTCGACAAGGAATTCCTCTCCACGAAGCTCCGAGAAATAATGCACATCGATGCACCAGAGTCAAAGAGGACTCGTGCAGGAAATGTGCACACCAAAACCACACCTAACAAACAATTAACAATCAAACCCTAGTCTAGCAGACAACCATGTTCAAGCAAACAACATAATCTAACAATCAAAACCAGCTAGGAAGGTAACAGCTAGAGTGAGGATTACCTGCGATAACCTCATCCACAGCCGCGCTCTCTGCAGCGGTCATCAGAAAAGCCTGCCTCCTCGGCGGAACAGCCTGCTGAAAAGCCTGCCCCTGTGGAACAAGTGCTGCTCCACGTCCAGCAGGAACAGACGCTCGCTGCTTGCAACGGCTGAGCTGCAACAGGTGCCCTCCGCAGTGGACCCGCATGCCGACAATCCTTCGCGACAGGGGAAGCATCACCACATACCAGACACTGGCCCAAAAACTTCCGACACTGATCCTTGATATGGCCAGGCTTGCCGCAGAAATGGCAAGTCTTCAGAATAGGCCCTCCTGGCCTCTTAAACTGAGCAGACTGATTAGGCCTGAATCCAGGTCTAACCACAGCTCTCGACTGTTCCACATGCCTCTTCCCAGCACCAACAACAGACCCCCTCCTTTGGTTCACGAGCAGCTCCTGCCTTTTGGCAGCGACCAGAACCTTCTGATAAGATTCCCGGTCAGAGGAGGTCACAAAACTCTGGAGCTCCGAAGCAAGTCCCTGCAGGAACCTCTGAGCTCTCTCCTCAGCGTCCTGCACCATCTTTGGTGCAAACCGACTCAGCCTCATGAAATCTTGGTGATATAGGTCCACTGACGAGCTCCCTTGCTTCAAATCGATAAAACGCTGCAGCATCTCTTCCCTGGCAGCCTTCGGGAAGAATTCACCCTCAAATCTGGCCTTGAAGGTAGCCCAGACGATCGGCTCCACCAACATCTTCTCTTCCGCATCCCACCAATTCCGAGCATTATCCTTGAGTTGCCTCTTCGCCAAATCAACCCATCCCAGCCGGGGTGATCTTGGCCATCTTCAGATTGTCCTCGATGTTCCGAATCCACTCATCGGCAGCCAGAGGACCCTCAGACCCATCAAAATATGCGGGACCCAGCTCTCGGAATTGCTTCGCTCCTGGCTCAGAGCAGGGGCATCCGGAAGAGCCCGGGCAGCTCGAGCAAGTGGAGCATTCTGGACTTGCAGAAGCACGCCCTGCTGCACTTGCATCAACTGGAGGATCATCCGCATCATCTCACCGCTGGTGGGTTCCCGCTCAGGCTCCTCATCATGAGGGATCGCGCCACTACCCCCACCACGGGGTGAAACGGCTTCCTGCCATCTAGTGACACGGAAAACAAATCAGATTAGACTCATAGCTTATGACTTGGACGTCGGACTTAATTTATTGGACATTCTAATATTATTATCGTCATTCCAAACATCGCAGTTACAGAAGGACCTGCATGGGCCACCAACAAAACCTGTCACGACCCGCTTCCCTAAAATGGAGGCGAGACGTGAAAAGGTCCGCACGAGAGTGGAGCTGTGAAGCCCCAAAACCTGATAAGCGTCAATAAAATATAAGCAGGTCCCTGTAACCACAACGGAACAACAATAATAACACAAGGAGAGACTGAAATAAAATATCACATCTCATAATTTGTCCAACAAGAAAATAAGTCCAACATCCAGAAAAGCCACCAGGCTAAAAGAAAGAGTCTAAAGGCCCAGAACAAGGCCAACAAAAGCAACAACGACAAAGTATAGGTGCTACGCACCGATAAAAAAAACAACTGTCTAACAAAAGTAAAACACCACGAAGACACTAGGACTGGTCCCCAGTGTCCACGTACTCCCCGTCAAAACACAAGCTCGGGCTCGGCGTCAGCAAACACCTCGTCCTCAACAAGGTACTCAGGCTCAGGATCTAACATGTGTCACCCAAAAGAGTAAAGGGGCACATGTCAGCAAGTCTAAAAGACTTGGGCAAGGAAACTGAAAGTGAGGCATCTAGCAACCTAGCAGTTATGGTATGCATGACATGGCAGTTATAACATGAGTGCACAATTAAAACATGGCAAGACAATTTGTACAAGAGAACAATCATCGGGACAAGACAAGACAAGACAAGAGGTAGCCACGTTACTATCAATCTCAATCAATTCACATTTTGTAGGTGTTTATGCCCTTCGCTGAATGGTACAACATTCAGACCGATCGGCACTAAACACAAATCACATTTCGCGTTGTTTTGTAGATGTTTACGCCCTTCGCTGAATGGTACAACATTCAGACCGATCGGCACTAAACACAAATCACGTTTCACTGTTGTTTGTAGATGTTTACGCCTTTCGCTGAATGGTACAACATTCAGACCGATCGGCACTAAACACCAATCACGTTTCACTGTTGTTTGTAGATGTTTACGCCCTTCGCTGAATGGTACAACATTCAGACCGATCAGCACTAAACACTACCCCACCCCAAAGAGTTTACGTCTTACAACTGCAGTTGTTGATCAAACAGACCCCCAGTTGAATGGCCGCTTAACCCTCACCCCATCCCACATGTAATGGAGCCAGGGTCCCCGCACAATGAGCTCAGCTAGTGAGCCTGGGGTTGCCCCGCACATGAGCTCGGCATTCTTAGTTCACAATTCAATATATCGAGCGTTGGGGTTAGCAACTCATTATGCTCGCTTCTGGTCACGAGCCGAGGAACACAAGTATTGTAGCGATGCTACGCAATCACGGGATCACTTCAAGAATGCAATGACATGACATTTAATTTGCGTACCGTTAATTAAATTAAACGTGGCAGGCGAAATGCAATGACATGAACATATTCGCGTACCGTTAATTGAAAGTAAACATGACATGGGTAATTGTGCAACATGCTAAAATTCGGAACTAGCTTCGTTGTCAAGCTAGTTCCCCAATTTGCGCCTAGGCGAGTATCGTTTCGTCGCCTAGCCTCTTTTACGCCTATAACAAGCAAATGGCCTAAAACATGGCCTAAACCCTAAGTGGCAAGTTTCACTTGCCTAGCACCGGGGATGACGACCACTTCGTCACACGGATGCTAATCTACGGGGAAAATTGCTGTTATGGGGGAACAATCAACAAACAACATGAAATTTTATTAGGGTTTCATAAAAATACAAATAGGTTATAAAAACACCAAGGGATCGATTTCTTACCGAGAGGAAGCGGAAGAAACACTCCGGAGACCCCTAGGATCAGATCTGGAAAAGATTGGAGAAGTTTGGAGAACTAGGGTTTTGGGGGATCTTTGGGGATTTTGGGGATTTGATGGAGATTTGGGGAAGATGAGAGGTAGATAGAGTGAATGGATGGTTTGGATGATGGATTTAGGGCTTGGAATGAAGGAATGAAGCTTGGAGGAAGATGGGGGCTCAAGGGGGAAGATTTTAGGGTTTTGGGTCGTGTTGGGGAAGAAGAAGTCGTTTGGGTTGGGTATAAATAGGTTGGGCTGGCGGCTGCCCAGAAATTAGGGTTTCAACACTGGTTAGTCGGTCAAAGAGCAACCACTGACCGACTAGTTTGGCAACTAGTCGGTCGGTCGACCAACGCAGACCGACTAAATGTAAACAGTAACTCCTGAACGAAAATAGGATTTAGAATTAGTCGGTCCATGAACAATTACTGACCGACTAGTTTAGCATCTAGTCGGTCGATGAACGTTCTTAGACCGACTAAGAGTAAATAGTAACTCAACTAATATTAAGATGATGTGTTAGTCGGTTAAAGAAGCATTGCCGACCGACTAGTTTGCAACCTAGTCGGTCAACCAACGTTCTTAGACCGACTAACGATAAACAGAAACTCCTGAGAAATTTAGAAAGCTAACTAGTCGGTCCAAGAAGGATTGCCGACCGACTGGATCGTCATCTAGTCGGTCGGTGCCCCTTCTTATACCGGCTAATGAGCACCAAAAGTTCCGATACGGAGCGCGGGGGCCCCGGGATCGATTCCTAAGACTCCTAGGCTTGATCTAATAGTAAGATACGACCGTTATGAAGTCCGTCACGAGTGACATACTTTGAAATCGACAATCCTAAGGAAGAAACGAGAAAATACGACGAATCGATCGAAAATGAAAGCTACGGAGACGAAAACCACACATGAGGAGAAAAATCCACCAAAACATATATTATATTATAATAAATCCAGATACAAGATCACAACCAACCATGGAATCTGAGACATCGGAAGAGATCCTAGCAAGAACAGCCATGGGGCTCTCCAGGGAACGAAAAGTGTGATTGTTCCTCTCCTTCCAAATATGCCAAACAGGCGCAGAGATAGAAGATCAACAAGGAGAGCTTGCCACTGGGAGTGGTCTTCCCATTGGCTCCAAACCGTCGCCTCGGCATGTGAGCTTCAACTAAAATGGATTTGAAACCGAGGGAAAGCTAAGTCGGAGTTTGCAGGTAACTCAGATAAAAGCGATGTAGTTGCAGTGGAAGAAATGTGACGAGCAGACTCGGGATGCGAGCCACATGGAGCACAAGAGAACTGATCTAAGATACCACGTCTGGAAAGCTGATGAGTGGTGGGCGGACGATCAGTGAGTGCACACATCAGGGTGAGGGAGAACTTGGGCATGTGCCCAAGGTACCAAACCACGGTTGCAAGGCGAGCGGGAGGGGAGCATCGACGAGTGGTAGACCAAGTCGACCGGAGGGAACAACCACCATCCACTACCCACTCCCAAGAATCTGGTCCACTAGTAATAGAGACAGAAAGAGACAGAAGCAACATGGGTAGTAATGTGGGAGAGACCATCAGGGAGCATCCAAGCCTCACCATCCCAGAAATCAGCAACACAACGGTATCTCAAGGAGTGAGGGGGATATCATAGTTTGGCCAGGGAGGCACAGGGTAACCAAGGGTCATACCAGAAGGAATATGAACGCCAGTCACCCACAACCCTACGGAAGCAAGTAACATCAGAGTCACGACACCGGAGAATATGCTTCCAATAACCAGAATCCATGACCGAAGCATCACACTGAAACAAGGGAGTATGCTTCAGATAGGCATTGCGCATGCTTCAGACATGTGTTATGCACACATGCATGATAGCATATAACCATTGCATTGTATGCACATGCACACAAGAACATATGCACCTCATCATGTCCTCTAGATATGCACACATGCATCGATGCCTTTCACATCATGCACTTGTGTACGCATGTATGTATGCACCATCGTGTCATATACGAATGCATGTATTTTTCCTATGTTGTGTTTGCTTATTTAATTGTGTACATTCACTTATTTCTAAATCATATGTATTATTTTTCCTATGTTATGTTTCTTTGTAAACCAAAAAAAAAGTTCTGAAAGGTTGACAGCCTAAAATGGGCAGTCAATATGGAAAATCTTGCAAAGCTTTTCTTTTAGTGGAGGTAGTTTGTCATCGAGGATTTCCAAAGAAACCCCAAGGTCATATTAGATACTTACAGACAAGGTTGATACAGATGCTAAGGAATTCTAGGATGTGGCATTGCTGTCTTTACTGTTTAATATTAGATATATGAGAAATAATTAGCCATTAAATTTCATCATAATTGCTATCTAATTAGCTTTAAATTTTTGTTACCGTATCTTTTTTGCGCTTTTTTGCCTTGTGTTTGCTTGGAAATATTTCCAAGGAAACAGTGCATAATTGCACTATTGAGAAATTTGCAGCGTTGAAGCAACTTAAGTGGAAGAACTTCTTTAATAAAATTTAACATGATACTTAATGTGGTATTACTAGGTTATAAGGGTTCAAGTCATTATAAAAACTGAGTAGAGCTCGGCTACTATCGCAACCATTAAGAATGCGAATGTCCTTATTTTACTTTCAACGAAATGCCAAATAAACTTTCAAAACATTTTGACATTCCCGTGTTAGTGCTACTTTGGGTTGGGCCAAGCCAGACCGGACAATAGGATCCCATCTAGCTCGAGTCAGAGAGCTACATGTGTCCTCCGAAGATCGTCAAATAGTATCTCGGAAGGTCAAACCAACCAAGCTACAGACCCAACTTTGCAAGGCAGACCTGCACAGCTGATTCAGATCGACAGGCATGACTCACGTAAGGAGGACCTCCACAAGGTCGGTTCCTCTAGCAGCCATGCTTTAGTACTATCTCCACAAGTTCGGCTCCTCCAATAACCATGCTTTACCAGGACGATCTCCACGAGGTTGGCACCTTCAGTAGCCATTCTCCATGATGACGACCTCCACAATGTTGGCTCATTCAGCAACCAAGCTCTACAAGGACAACCTTTAGGAGGTCAGCTCCTTCAGCAGCCACGCCTTACAAGGATGGCCTTAGCAGTGCACCCGTGGTCGACCCCTTAGCGGTGGCCCCCCTGGAGGACTGCTCATCCAACGAGGTCGGCCACCATAACTATCTCGCAAACTTAGGCGACACGCTCTCCGGCCGTCGCCTAACATTCTCTCTGAATCGTTACAAGAGAGAGTCAACGGCCATTACTCGCATGTGTAACCATATGCCCAATCTAGGGAGTCAGTTATGCGCGTGATATTTGGGATCGTCATAACTCCCCCTAACGTGGCATAACTGACCCCCATATCTGTTGAGTATTGGACTTCTCCCTACTTGGTTTTGATGATGATCAAACATAAATACTGGTGAGTAATCTCCTACTTGCAGTTAATCCATTGCATAAGCCTTTTATGAAGATCAATTAGTAATGGATGACACTCAAAGATCAATCAAAGCTCATAAAGTCGATTGGATGATCAAAGATGAAGATAACATTTTCAAGAAGACTTCAAGATCATTCAATAGAAAGAAGAGAGGCAAAAACAAATGTAATCCTCTAATTCTCTTTTCTTTCTCATTAATATGTAGCTTAGAAGTAGAATTATATGGGAGCACGCGCGCGCGCGCACACACACACACACACACCTTCCATTCTATCCTAGGAAAGCATTAGAACTCATTTCATAGTCCTCCATTTCATAATTCACAAGCATATGCATTTTGGACTTTCAACAGGCAATTGATGAACGAAATACAGGCGCCTGTCTCTTTACAGGCCCCAGAGATTTGTTCTCCAGTCGTCTGTTATGCACATACTTCTTAATTTGATTTTTGGGCTTTTTGTTCTTATCTTTCTTCAGGTGACTGCTGTACAAAGTGCATGTGCCTGTGACTTGTTAGTCAGTCGCCTGTCTCCTCTTGCCCAGAATCCCCAAGTTATGACATCTTTCGCAGTTGCACCTGCAGGTAATGTAAGAGGATTTACAGGAGCCTGCCCATGGCACAGTCGCCTATATATGCCTCTACAGTCGCATGTCCCAGCTTGTCAAACTTCCCAAGATTTGACAACTTTTGCACTTGCACCTGCAGGCGATGTAAGAAGGATTTACATATGCCTGCCCATGGAACAGTCGCATGTATATGCTTCTACAGTCATATGTTCTGTCTTCGCAGAATTCCTGAGTTTTCACCACTTACGCACTTAGGAATTCAGTTGCCTGTAGAAGGTTTCTCAGACGCATGTTGGTTTACAGGCGACTGTTCGACCTTCGCAAGTCGACTGTACTACATGGTAAGTTACCGTTTGAATTCTCACATACCCTCTGACACAGTGTAGTAGGCGACTGTGAGTTCTTCATTAGTCGACTGTCTAAAACGTTTTTTCTATCTGTTGACTTTTCCACACGGATTTCAAAGGGGGGTTTTGGGTATTTTGCTTGAGGGTTTTAGGGAACGTATAATAGGGTCTCTTACTGTTCCATTGAGTAGCTCTTAGATAATCATGCATTCATTCCTAAGCTCAAGCTCTTAAGCTCTCACTTCCTCAACTCTCAAGCCCTAGAAATCTCAACTATAATCTTGTGTTCACACTTAAACCAAATCTGAGCTTCAAGCTTTGGTGAAGAAAAGTGCAAGGTCTTTCTCTCATCTTGGAAGAGACATCAACACACACACACACACACACACACACACACACACACACACACACACAGAGAGAGAGAGAGACACACACTTGCTCCTTCAAGTACTACTTCAAGGCATATATGTATGTAAATGTTTACATTTCGAATTTCATTATCTCGTATTTTGATTACAATCTCGGTTTGTGAGTATTGGTTTGCTTGATCACAAGTGGTGGGAGTCAAGAACATAAATTGTACATCGATTACACTTGTAGGGTTGCTAACAGTGGGTTTAAAGGAAACCTCAAGTTAGGGTTCTAACTTGAGTATCCGGAGGTATCCGGGTGGAAGGGACGTAGGATTACTGGGAACAAGTCGGGATTGGACTTGGGTAATCCGAACCCTTGAAACATCTATTTTTTAGTTTGTTTCATTTTGTGTTAAACTATAATTCCGTATTTATTGTTGGTTAGGAATTTAAATTGGTATAACTATCGTTTAAATTTTATAAGAACTATTCAATCACCCTTCTAATGTTTTCCTCATAGTCAGTATCCTTACAATTGGTATCAGATCACAAGTTTATAGCTATGGCATCCAACAACAACAAGGTTCCTCCACCTCCTTCGTACAACAATGATCGTGATGGTGCTTCTACCGTATTCGAATGTCAATCAACGGTTCGTCCTTCACGCTTTAATGGCACGAAATTCGGTTATTGGAAGTACCGGATGGAGACATTCCTAAGGAGTGCTTCTCTTTGGAGAACATTCTATAAGGATTATGTTGAACCCACCAAAGAAGATTTCGACAAATGGACTCTCGCCAAGAAGTTCACCGAGGTGAACAATGCCAAAGTAATGAACACTCTTAATTACGCATTGGATCCAGATGAGTTCAACAAGATATGCACATGCAAGAGTGCACATCAAATATGGAACCATCTCATCGTCACCCACAAAGGGACAAACAAGGTAAAATTGTCAAAGTTATATGTCGCTATACAAAACTTCGACATGTTTCAAATGCAGGATGGTGAGAACATTGCAACGATGTATGGACGCTTCACCGACATCACCAATGAGCTTGAAGCTCTCGGTCAAGTATACACACAACAAGAGAAGGTAAGAAAGATAATCATGGCAATGACATCAAAGTGGGAAAAGAAGGGCTATTGCCATTGAGGAAGTCAATGACATGAAGAATTATACCGTGGTGAATCTAATCGGTACTCTCATGTCTTACAAAGTAAGAATGGAGAACCGATTGAAGATTAGAGCTATGATGAATCCAACGGGACAAAGAAGAAGGCATTTGCGTTTAAGACTACCTCTTCATCCTCCGATAGTGGTGAATCCAAGAACGAAATGAATTTGGAAGAAATGGCGCTAATGACGAAGAAGTTCCAACGCTTCTTTTGCAAAGGTAAATTCCCTTCCAAATCTAAATTTGATTCCACTAACAATTCCTCTTCTCTTTGTTTTAAGTGTAACAAGCCAGTACATATCAAGAAGGATTTCTCAATGTTAAAGAACAAATAAAAGTGGAAGGCATCAAAGTACCACAAGTTCGACAAATTCAAGAAGGATAAGAAGAAAAGACTCGTTAGGACTTTTGATGATTCGAGCGAGGATTATTCAAGCGAATCCGAAGATGAGAAGGGTAAGAGTATACACATGTGCTTCATGGCACGTGAGGATATGCCCTTCGATGGAAGCGATAGTGAGAACGATGAAACCGAGATACCAATGGATGAACTTCGTATTACTAACGAAGAGTTATTTTCAAAGTGTCAATCTCTCATGCTGAGGTTTACTAATTTGAAGAAATTGAATGCTAATAATTCATCCATGCCATCCATCACTAACAATAACACCATTGTTGACACATTTACTCTTGAGAAAGCCAATTTGGTTTCTCAAAATGGCACATTGAGAAATGAGGTGAATCTCCTCAAATCTCAATTAGATCACATTCCTTCAAAAGATAATGATGATCTAATTTCATAAAACACAAAATTGGGTATTGAGAATGATTCTCTCAAAACCAAGTGCACGAGCTCACTACACGTGTGTCCACCATGGATGCTACCATTTCTTATTTAAAGGAGAAATTTGAGCTAATGTCCTCCCATGTTAAGAGATTTAACAAAGGGAAAGGGCAATTGGATGAATTGCTTTCCAACCAATTTTTGGCCACACATCGTGTTGGACTTGGTTATGTGGAAGCAAACACATCCAAATCATGCACTTCCTATATTGGTGTAACTATAGATTTTGTGAGGGCATCCTCCGATGCATCCACTAGTAGTGAAAAAAACACTAATGGAAGCAAGCCTACCAAGAAAGTCACCACTACACACGTTCCTTCGTTTGACAAAAAACCCATTAAGGGTGGAAATCAAAAGAAAGGACATGTGTTTATGTACACTAACACTCACCCACGTAGGAACAATCCTACTTCTCATGTGAACACGCATGATGAGTTTTATGCTCCACACCCACGGGCACGTACAAACCCACACATGAGAAATACTCATGCATGTGCTCCTACACACTCTTATGCTCATACACATCATATGCATGCTCATCCATATCATTCACATCACATGTATGCGCCATATGCACCATATAATATGCATGCACCTCATATTGCATATAACCCGTATATGTCTCATGTATATCCTTCTCCACCTTCATATGCTAGATCTCATGCTCCTAGGAAACATGCACCACACAGACCTTAACCTAATATGCATGCAACTAGGAAGAGGACTCTCAAATCATACACTATTTGGGGTCCCAAGAACACTAGCACAAATGTTAGGAATGCATATGTAAATTCTTATTTTAGTGATGTGATAAATAGCGATAACTATGTTGGAAAGCCAAAGTCCACTTGGACTTGGTTTTCAAAGGGCTAATCCCCTTGGACCCAACAAGCTTGGGTACTATGAGCTCATGGTATACTATGTAGGTACCCAAGAACAAGAAAGAGAGCAATAATAGAAATATTGGCTCTAAAAGGAAAGGATTGATACTCGATAGCGGTTGGTCCAAAGACATGATGGGAGATCCCTCCTTGCTCGCCGAAGTGATCTGCATCAAGGATGGTGCAACGTTCATCCACTGGTGGAAAAAGTGTCTTCCGCCATGGAAATTTGGCCACGCTATCAGCCACGGATTTGTCCGTGGCCAAATTTCCGTGGCTGGAAAAAAAATTGGCCCACGGAGTATTGCCCATTGACATTTCCGTGGGCGTTAGTTGACCTTCAGCCACGGTATTGTCCGTGGCCGATAACTATCAGCCATGGAAAAGTTGTGAAGAAATTTCAAACTTCCCCCCTCTCTTTATATCCACACTCTCTCTACCTCCTCGGTCCCACCATCCTTCTCACACCTCTCTTTATATCTTTTTCACCTTAAAACCTTGGGTTTTCCATCCAAGAAATTTCAAAACTTTTAATCCTAGTTCTTGATTTCTTCAGAATAAATCCTAACCCTCTTTATACCCATCTGTTTTTCATAATCATATTCCTTAATTTGACCTAAAATAACTAAGGATACACATACTTAAAACACACTCACTCATGGCCAAATGCCAATACTAATAAGACTAAAATTAAGTGTGAACCCATATGTTTACTAAGCATATGGCTACCCAAACTAGTCCTAGTACAAATAAACTGTAATGTATCCTCATGTCCAAGAGGCATGCACATGTGCACATGATCACCAATATGTCATCTACGTGTGCACACATGCCTTTTGTTTCCTATCGAAGTACATGTGTCCACATTTGTCGTCCATGTCATGGACACATTTTTTTTTGAAAAGTAAGTGTGTACGAATGTAAATATAAACATGGACTACATCAGGGCAGGAACCAACAAGTAGAGTAGGCGAGTGAGAGGTTGGAAAGCAGTCACCTCACGCTAGAATTACCAGGCATTACCAAGAAGAGATCTAAAAAGAGAAGAAAACCTATGCTGGGGAGGCAGACAAAAAGACGGCCTAAGAAAGCCCACAGTTTCCAAAAAGGGGAGATGTACATGGTTAACATACTCAAGATCACAACCAACCATGGCATCCGAGACATCGGAAGAGATCTTAGCGAGAAGAACAACCATGTGGCTCTCCAGGGAACAGAAAGTGCGATTATTTCTCTCCTTCCAAATATATCAAACTGTCGCAAAGAATAACAACAAGGAGAGCTTGCCACTGGGAGTGGTCTTCCCCTTTGCTCCAAATTGTCGCCTCAGCATGTGAGCTTCAACGAGAATGGATTTGTAGCCGGGGAATGCTAAGCTGAAGTTTGCAGGCAGCCCAGATAAAAACACTGTAGTTGCAGCGGAAGAAAATGTGATGAGCAGACTCGGGATGCGAGCCACAGAGAGCACAAGAGAATTGATCCAAGATACCACGTCTGGTAAGCTGATGAGTGGTGCGCATACGATCAGTGAGTGCATGCAGCAAGGTGAGAGAGATCTTGGACTTGTTCCCAGTGAACCAAACCACGGGTGCAAGGTGAGCGGGAGGGGAGTAGCGACGAGTGGTAAACCAAGCCGACCAGAGGGAACAACCACCATCCACTGCCCACTCCCAAGAATCCGGTCCACTAGTAACAGAGACAGAAGCAAGGTGTGGAGTAATGTGGGAGAGACCATCAGGGGGCATCCAAGCCTCCCCATCCCAGAAATCAGCAACACAGCAGTATCTCAAGGATGAGGGGGAGAGCATAGTTTGGCCAGGGGGCCACAGGGTAACCAAGGTTCATACCAGAAGGAATAGGAACTCCCGTCACCCACAACCCTACGGAAGAAAGTAACATCAAAGTCACGACACCGGTGAATATGCTTCCAATAACCAGAATCCATGACCGAAGCATCACACTGAAACAAGGGAGTATGCTTCAGATAGGCATTGCGCATGCTTCAGACATGTGTTATGCACACATGCATGATAGCATATAACCATTGCATTGTATGCACATGCACACAAGAACATATGCACCTCATCATGTCCTCTAGATATGCACACATGCATCGATGCCTTTCACGTCATGCACTTGTGTACGCATGTATGTATGCACCATCGTGTCATATACGAATGCATGTATTCTTCCTATGTTGTGTTTGCTTATTTAATTATGTACATTCACTTATTTCTAAATCATATGTATTATTTTTCCTATGTTATGTTTCTTTGTACACCAAAAAAAAGTTCTGAAAGGTTGACAGCCTAAAATGGGCAGTCAATATGAAAATCTTGCAAAGCTTTTCTTTTAGTGGAGGTAGTTTGTCATCGAGGATTTCCAAAGAAACCCCAAGGTCATATTAGATACTTACAGACAAGGTTGATACAGATGCTAAGGAATTCTAGGATGTGGCATTGCTGTCTTTACTGTTTAATATTAGATATATGAGAAATAATTAGCCATTAAATTTCATCATAATTGCTATCTAATTAGCTTTAAATTTTTGTTACCGCATATTTTTTGCGCTTTTTTGCCTTGTGTTTGCTTGGAAATATTTCCAAGGAAACAGTGCATAATTGCACTATTAAGAAATTTGCAGCATTGCAACAACTTAAGTGGAAGAACTTCTTTAAAAAAAATTTAACATGATACTTAATGTGGTATTACTAGGTTATATGGGTTCGAATCATTATAAAAACTGAGTAGAGCTCGGCTACTTTCGCAACCATTAAGAATGCGAATGTCCTTATTTTACTTTCAACGAAATGCCAAATAAACTTTCAAAACATTTTGACATTCCCGTGTTAGTGCAACTTTGTGTTGGGCCCAGCCAGACTGGACAATAAGATCCCATCTCGCTCGAGTCAGAGAGTTACACGTGTCCTCCGAAGACCGTCAAATAGTAGCTCGGGAGGTCAAACCGACCAAGCTACAGACCCAACTTTGCAAGGTAGACCTGCACAGCTGATTCAGATCGACAGGCATGACTCACGCAAGGAGGACCTCCACAAGGTCGGTTCCTCTAGCAGCCATGCTTTAGTACTATCTCCACAAGTTCGGCTCCTCCAATAACCATGCTTTACCAGGACGATCTCCACGAGGTTGGCACCTTCAGTAGCCATTCTCCATGATGACGACCTCCACAATGTCGGCTCATTCAGCAACCAAGCTCTACAAGGACAACCTTTAGGAGGTCAGCTCCTTCAGCAGCCACGCCTTACAAGGATGGCCTTAGCAGTGCACCCGTGGTCGACCCCTTAGCGGTGGCCCCCCCTGGAGGACTGCTCATCCAACGAGGTCGGCCACCATAACTATCTCACAAACTTAGGCGACGCGCTCTCCAGCCGTCGCCTAACGTTCTCTCTGAATCGTTACAAGAGAGAGTCAACGGCCATTACTCGCATGTGTAACCATAGGCCCAATCTGGGGAGTCAGTTTTGCGCGTGATATTTGGGATCGTCATAACTCCCCCTAACGTGGCATAACTGACCCCCATATCTGTTGAGTATTGGACTTCTCCCTACTTGGTTTTGATGATGATCAAACATAAATACTGGTGACTAATCTCCTACTTGCAGTTAATCCATTGCATAAGCCTTTTATGAAGATCAATTAGTAATGGATGACACTCAAAGATCAATCAAAGCTCGTAAAGTCGATTGGATGATCAAAGATGAAGATAACATCTTCAAGAAGACTTCAAGATCATTCAATAGAAAGAAGAGAGGCAAAAACAAATATAATCCTTTAATTCTCTTTTCTTTCTCATTAGTATGTAGCTTAGAAGTAGAATTATATTGGAGCGCGCGCGCGCGCGCGCACACACACACACACACACACACACACACACACCTTCCATTCTATCCTAGGAAAGCATTAGAACTCATTTCATAGTCCTCCATTTCATAATTCTTAAGCATATGCATTTTGGACTTTCAACAGGTAATTGATGAACGAAATACAGGCGCCTGTCTCTTTACAGGCCCCAGAGATTTGTTCTCCAGTCGTCTGTTATGCACATACATCTTAATTTGATTTTTGGGTTTTTTGTTCTTATCTTTCTTCAGGTGATTGATGTACAAAGTACATGTGCCTGTGACTTGTTAGTCAGTCGCCTGTCTCCTCTTGCCCAGAATCCCCAAGTTATGACATCTTTCGCACTTGCACCTGCAGGTGATGTAAGAGGATTTACAGGAGCCTGCCCATGGCACAGTCGCCTATATATGCCTCTACAGTCGCCTGTCCCAGCTTGTCAAACTTCCCAAGTTTTGAGAACTTTCCCACTTGCACCTCCAGGCGATGTAAGAACGATTTACAGATGCCTGCCCATGGAACAGTCGCATGTATATGCTTCTACAGTCGTATGTTCTGTCTTTGCAGAATTCCTGAGTTTTCACCACTTACGCACTTAGGAATTCAGTCGCTTGTAGAAGGTTTCTCAGACGCATGTTTGTTTACAGGCGCCTGTCCGACCTTCGTAAGTCGACTGTACTACATGGTAAGTTACCGTTTGAATTCTCACCTACCCTCTGACACAGTGCAGTAGGCGACTGTGAGTTCTTCAGTATTCGACTGTCTAGCACGTTTTTTCTATCTGTTGACTTTTCCACACGGATTTTAAAGGGGGTTTTGGGTATTTTGCTTGAGGGTTTTGGGGAACGTATAAGAGGGTCTCTTATTGTTCCATTGAGTAGCTCTTAGATAATCTTGCATTCATTCCTAAGCTCAAGCTCTTAAGCTCTCACTTCCTAAACTCTCAAGCCCTAGAAATCTCAACTATAATCTTGTCTTCACACTTAAACCAAATCTGAGCTTCAAGCTTTGGTGAAGAAAAGTGCAAGGGCTTTCTCTCATCTTGAAAGAGACATCCACACACACACACACACACACACACACACACACACACACACACACACACATGCTCCTTCAAGTTCTACTTCAAGGCATATATGTTTGTAAATGTTTACATTTCGAATTTCATTATCTCGTATTTCAAATACAATATGGGTTTGTGAGTGTTGGTTTGCTTGATCACAAGTTGTGGGAGTCAAGAACATAAATTGTACATCGATTACACTTGTAGGGTTGCTGCAAGTGGGTTTAAAGGAAACCTCAAGTTAGGGTTCTAACTTGAGTATCCGGAGGCATCTGGGTAGAAGGGACGTAGGATTACTGGGAACAAGTCGGGATTGGACGTGGGTAATCCGAACCCTTGAAACATCTCTTTGTTAGTTTGTTTCATTTTGTGTTAATTTATAATTCCGTATTTATTGTTGGTTAGGAATTTAAATTGGTATAACTATCGTTTAAATTTTATAAGCACTATTCAACCACCCTTCTAGTGTTTTCCTCATAGTCAGTATCCTTACAATTAGTATCGGAGCACAAGTTTATAGCTATGGCATCCAACAACAACAAGGTTCCTCCACCTCCTTTGTACAACAATGATCGTGATGGTGCTTCTACCGTATTCGAAGGTCAATCAACGGTTCGTCCTTCGCGCTTCAATGGCACGAAATTCGGTTATTGGAAGTACCTGATGGAGACATTCCTAAGGAGTGCTTCTCTTTGGAGAACATTCCATAAGGATTACGTTGAACCCACCAAAGAAGATTTCGACAAATGGACTCCCGCCGAGAAGTCCGCCGAGGTGAACAATGCCAAAGTAATGAACGCTATTAATTACGCATTGGATCCAGATGAGTTCAACAAGATATGCATATGTAAGAGTGCACATCAAATATGGAACCATCTCTGGTCACCCACAAAGGGACAAACAAGGTAAAATTGTCAAAGTTATATGTCGCTATACAAAACTTCGACATGTTTCAAATGCAGGAAGGTGAGAACATTGCAACGATGTATGGACGCTTCACCGACATCACCAATGAGCTTGAATCTCTCGGTCAAGTATACACACAACAAGAGAAGGTAAGAAAGATAATCATGGCAATGACATCAAAGTGGGAAAGAAGGGCTATTGCCATTGAGGAAGTCAATGACATGAAGAATTATACCGTGGTGAATCTAATCGGTACTCTCATGTCTTACAAAGTAAGAATGGAGAACTGATTGAAGATTAGAGCTATGATGAATCCAACGGGACAAAGAAGAAGGTGTTTGCGTTTAAGACTACCTCTTCATCCTCCGATAGTGTTGAATTCGAGAACGAAATGAATTTGGAAGAAATGGCGCTAATGGCGAAGAAGTTCCAACGCTTCTTTTGCAAAGGTAAATTTCCTTCCAAATCTAAATTTGATTCCACTAACAATTCCTCTTCTCTTTGTTTTAAGTGTAACAAGCCAGGGCATATCAAGAAGGGTTTCCCAATGTTAAAGAACAAAGAAAAGTGGAAGGCATCAAAGTACCACAAGTCCGACAAATTCAAGAAGGATAAGAAGAAAAGACTCGTTGGGACTTTTGATGATTCGAGCGAGGATTATTCAAGCGAATCCGAAGATGAGAAGGGTAAGAGTATGCACATGTGCTTCATGGCACGTGAGGATATGCCCTTCGATGGAAGCGATAGTGAGAACGGTGAAACCGAGGTACCAATGGATGAACTTCGTATTGCTAACGAAGAGTTATTTTCAAAGTGTCAATCTCTCTTGCTGAGGTTTACTAATTTGAAGAAATTGAATGCTAATAATTCATCCATGCCATCCATCACTAACAATAACACCATTGTTGACACATTTACTCTTGAGAAAGCCAATTTGGTTTCTCAAAATGGCACATTGAGAAATTAGGCGAATCTCCTCAAATCTCAATTAGGTCACATTCCTTCAAAAGATAATGATGATCTAATTTCATAAAACACAAAGTTGGGTATTGAGAATGATTCTCTCAAAACCCAAGTGCACGAGCTCACTACACGTGTGTCCACCATGGATGCTACCATTTCTTATTTAAAGGAGAAATATGAGCTAATGTCCTCCCATATTAAGAGATTTAACAAAGGGAAAGGGCAATTGGATGAATTGCTTTCCAACCAATTTTTGGCCACACATCGTGTTGGACTTGGTTATGTGGAAGCAAACACATCCAAATCATGCACTTCCTATATTGGTGTAACTATAGAATTTGTGAGGGCATCCTCCGGTGCATCCACTAGTAGTGAAAAAAACACTAATGGAAGCAAGCCTACCAAGAAAGTCACCACTACACACGTTCCTTCGTTTGACAAAAAACCCATTAAGAGTAGAAATCAAAAGAAAGGACATGT
>CM061137.1:22989946-23010447 GCA_030789695.1 Scilla litardierei
GAAACCAAGGTCTGACCCCTCTGACAAGCATTCTCATCTGTTCATGTGTAACGGCCAGTATCCAGCATTATCGTATTTTGGTATAAATACTTTCAAACAGTTTCAAATAATAAGTTTATACGATTCTTCAACTAATTAAGTTTTTAGATACTATTATGAAATAGCTTTTTATATTCACTTAATTACTTTTACTAACTACTTTTACTAATCACGTTTATCAATTACTAGTTACTTTTAGTAACTAATTTCTACCAATTACTACTTGCGTCTATTACTTTTACAAATTACTTTCATCAATTACTGATGACTTTTACAAATTATTTTTACCATTTACTATATAACATTTACTAATTACTTATTATACTTACTAATTACTTTAACTAATCACTTTAACTAATTATCATTTACTTTTGCTAATATACGGTTACCCAAATTATCATCTTCACATAAATTTTAAATATATATAATTTATTTTTAATCCTTAGCCAACTTACTATTTCCTATTTATCTTTAACCTCCCCTAATCAAGCCATAATCCCGACCAGATCCAAGAAACCATCCTACTTCGTTGGAGAGAACAACCCAATACACTGTCATTACAAACAAACCCCATCCTCATTTAATCACTACAACTAACTCTGACCGACACCCATTGTTGGCAGCTCACACGAAGGAAAACGTTTTCACGTTTCCCTCGTTCGTCCAACAACCAACTCCATGCTTCATGCATCTTAAATTTCAACAACCCCCCATTTAATCTCATACATGCATCCGACTTCTACCGCGGTCAGATTCATCTCCCTTCCTCCAAACTCCAAACATTTAATGGGCATCATCATCATTCCCCACTCTATTTAAATCATCTCTTCACCTAACACAAAAACACAGCCAACCCATACAAATCTCTCTTCCCCTTCCCATGTCTTCATCTCGAGCCCCTAAGAGGCCAGCGCTTGCCTTCTTCTCCGGTGATCAACGCCGCCACCATTCATTCTGCTACCAACCACCACCCTCCTCTTCCTGCTGTCGCTCACCGTGGACGCCACCCTCTCGTCGTCACAACATCACCTCGAGCCCCCACTTCAAACACTGGAATCCCCTCCATCCCTCGCTACCTGCAAAAGAGAGGCCAAGGCAACCAACCCAAAGGCAAGCCGAACTCAACCAAGCTCCTCCTCAAGCCCTCCAACACCATCATCATCATCTTACTAATCTCCTTCCTCTTACAAACCACCCCGCCACCCCGATCCGCCTCCCCGCAGGCTGAAACCCTGCCCAGCCATCCGCCCGCCGGCTGCCCCGTGCTCCGACTGCCCTACCGCCACCGATCTCAGACCGCCACCGCGCCCACCAATCTGCCACCGCGCCCCGATCCGCTGCCTCGCCACCTCGATGCAGGCCGCCACCACTACCGCACCCCAATCCACTTCCTGTGCCCTTAATCCGTTGCCCCCCCCGATTCGCTGCCGCCCCCGGTCCGACGCCCAGTGCCACCCCGACTCTCCCTTGCCGTCGATCCCCTCTGCAAACAAAAAAGGAAAGAAGAAAGAAACAAAGAAGAAGAGACAGTGAGGAGGTGAGATTGAAAGTATTATAAGTTAAAATTTATTAATATAAGTTAAAATTATTTATATATTAATAGTTAAAAGGAATCAATTTAGTATAGAGAGTATGGTATATAATAAGAGTTAATGTTAGTAATAGTTACTCATATTTCACTGTTATTAATAAATTAATGTTAGAAAGTTATAAAGTTATATAGTATAATAATAGTTGTTATATTTAGTTAAGTTATAAAGTTTAGACTATTTTTAGTTGTAGTTTGTTTAATTACAAATCATTTTTAGTTAAGGTTAGTTAATTTTGTATTAAAGTTAATAATATTTATTGTATATATATACAGTATATATTATGTAACCAGTAATAAAATCAAGATTATATTATTCTGTTAGCTTAATACTCGAATATAAATGACGCAGATAAATCGTGCCTTACGCTACAATCACTTGGACACCCAACACCCGCCTCCTCTTCAGATCTACGCATCGTATAGTAGGTTCCCCACATCTCTTTCATCAAAATAAAACAATATTTGTTCATGCAACATGATTTGTTAATACCATTCTTCCATGTTAACATAATATGTATTAATGCAAGTTGTGCATTTTCTCCACGTTTTAAATACTGTTTCATTTAAAACTGCATGTGCTTACTTTTTGTGTATTACAAGATAAAAGCCCGTGTGTGTGTGTGTGTGTGTGTGTGTGTGTGTGTGTGTGGACATGTTAATAAGTAATTGAATATGCCTTGTAAATTGCATCATTTCTAGACATGCATGGATACCTTGACCTATTTTAACTCACAAAACATTACAGGCCGGTTTGGCTATTCAAAGACCTCAGGCCGGTTTGGCTAAATCACAGATATCGCATACCAAGATTTGCCTAATTTTAGAACAACAGGCTCGTGGTCCAGAAGTACACTTATGGGTGGGGTAGTCCACTGTAGTAGAGGCTGGAATGCTAGGTTTCACCCTATTTGGTAAACTTGACCGTCACCCGGATGGGGTCTGTGAGTATAGAACCCATGGGTAGCTCCCAAAGGTTTGGTGAAATTGTAGTCTCTTCTTCCCTCAGACATTGGGTTTGTCACTAGATTAAGAGATTGGATGACACACCATTTCACTTCTGTTGATTGCCATCAGAAATTGTGTAACATGCTAGCTTCTCTCTTACCATGCTTATGTATAATTGACATGCTAACCACACTTTACTTTGTGCACTACACCCTACTATGCTCACATGTTTTATTCTGTTAGTAGACAATGCCATTACCCTGCTATATTCTTTTAATTCTAAAAATGAGATTAATGCTTGGGAACCAATATGAGTAACCCTCACTGATGGGCATTGTATTTGTGTTATAATGCAATGTCCATCAGGTTCTGGGGCATTTTGGCAGATCCTAGTTCCAGCTAGCGTGATCCACTAGATGCAAGACTCTTCCAGGAAGATATTCTTAGGCTTCATTTCATTGTAGTTCCATTGTATTAAATTTATGTTTTATGCGTTGTAAGAGCCATAAGGCCTCTCTTCCTTTCATTATTGTTGTATTCCATTTCGGAGACGATTGAGATTGTAATAATAATTACCTTGAGTATGCATGCAAGAACCTGCAAGATTCCACACAGACGCTTATTGTGTTAAGTCAAGGAGGAAAGAAAAGCAAAAGTACCTCCTCCTTACTTGCACATGTGGACCCGCTCACGTCCTTGCTTCTAAGCATAATGGGAAGCGAGGCGTGACATCAGTCAAGAAGATCCAGCCGCGCCGAGGCTTGTTGGAAATAATATGCTCTCAAAAGCCTTGTTTCATTCCCACTTTCTTTTTTTTTCTCTAATGGCCTTTTAATTGCTGCTTTAATTCGCTGCCATTTAATTGCATTTAATTGCTGCTTTTATTGCTGCAATTACTACAACATTAAATATGACATTTATCCTTTGCCCGTTTGAATTCTTCAACGGTTTTTGTTTGTTTGTTTTGTTTTCCTATAAATTGCAGAGACTTCTTCTCTTGCAATAACACGGAAAATCTCTCCTATCTCCTCCTATCTTCTTACAGAATTCCTCTCACGAGTTCCTGGGTTCCTGTGTGCAAACTCCACTGTTTCTGACCGCGAGTGGACGCGTTCAGAAGCTACAGCTGTGTTAACCTTGGGGAGCAACCGGCATCAGCGATTACCACCACGGTCGCGCCGTAATTGCTTTCAAGGTAGTGGTCTTTCCACGCCACAACGATTTCACTTACATCCGATAAGTATTCTGTTTCTCTGTTCATCCTCATATTGCCACAGTATTCTACCTATTTTTCTTACAATTTGAAAGCAACTACTTCTGTAGTATACTGTGGCTATCATATAAGCAGAAAGATCAGTTCTTTATCTACTCAATAATAAACTTATTCATAGGCTAAATATTTAGCTCGACTTCGTTCATTAGTTATTCTTTACTATTTGTCGTTGTGTTTATTCATTGCAAAAAAATATGTCAATTAAGAGATGGAAAAGAGAAGGAAAATTCATGCCGAGGCAATGTTACATAATGGCTTTTGTGGGTATGTACATGTTTCTTTAAATCATATGAATTTAAGCAAGCTAATTATTTAAACGACTTTGTTCTATTTGAACAAATCTTTTCTTATTTATTTCTCATCCATTCCCTTATTAGATAAAGAGAACATTTGCAAAATCATCTCGTATAATAATGCAAATGGCTTGAATAAAAATGAAGCAAGTTCGGTAGTTTGGCGTAATATCTTGATGTACAATTGACCTAAAAGAGAATAAGTTGTTATTATACCTATTTCAGGATATGCTATCATCAGAGGTTGATTGAAATTCTTCTAAATTTGATTGATATCACAACTTTGTTCTTTGTTGGGTTTTCATGCGCTCGCTCTTATTGTTTTGTGACTACCTTAAATTACTGATTGTGCTAATAGGGAATTTACCCCTTGATAGCAAGATTTATGGGTTTGGCGTACAGATCATTAAGGGATACCATAAACCTGATGTGTCTTGATTCACTTTATTTCATGTCTGTCAGGGGTCGAAGTGTTTCCTTTGTTAATATGGTTATGTATTTGGTTTTGAATAAAACATTAACCATTTCAAAAATTTAGTATTTTGATTCAGTATATCTATGTTCATTTTGTGAAGTGGTAAGTTTTTTTCTTGATGGTTGCAAGATACGTTACATCCGTTGAAAAAAAAGGCTGAGAGATTTTTACATCATTCATTTTTTATCATCTACGCATGGATTCTTGGTGCGGAGAAAAAGAAAAGAGAGAAAGAGGGGACGACAGCTATGATTTCTCAAGGTACTCATTTTGGTTAATAATTCAACATTTTCATGTCATTTTGGACTTATATGTGGATTTTGAATCCTACTTGTGGTTATCGGGTGTTTTGCAAGTGGATTTTGTAGAGTTTGGAGCAACTACGGTAACACTTGTATTTTTTCAATTTGTTTTCTTGATTCCTCAAGTTTGTGCTAAATTTGGGGGAGATTATTGCTAACGTAGATGAATTTTTTCTTGGGTTTATAATTGAAGAATCTCTCTTAGTTTGTGGATGTAGGCTTGGGTTGTGATTGAACCACATTAAATTTGGTTTCTTTCTTGCGGTTGCTTGTTACTATTTGTTATTCAAGGTTTAATCCATTGCTCACTAGATCTTGGGTAAGGATACTTTTTTATCACCAACAGAAATATAATAGTGACATCTAGTATGGATTTTGGAATACCATTGTGTGAGGACCCATGAACAAATCATGTTTTTTTTTCACATCTTTACTGACTGTTTGTGTGTGTTTTGGTATGGATTGGTTAGTCATATGTAATTTAAGTATCATCATTGCTGAAGTGGTTAAATTTGTTGCATTTTTGGTGTGCAATTTTGAGCATGAGTTTTGTTTCTTGTAATTAGTGTCTTTCTACAAAATAATTATCCTAAGTCAGCATAATCTAAGCCATCTTGATGTTTGGATGACTTAACACTGATCATGGACATTTAAAATCTTTGTGCTTGGGGCAATGACGCAGCTAATGAGGTTATAACCGAGGCGCGTTAATTGCTGGTTGAAAACTATTTCCAACAGTTGAAATTTTTTGGAGTGAAACATTACTCTATATTGATGATTACTCTATGGTCATTAGGGTGTTCCTTCTTAAAACTTAATATGAGGCAGAAGAAATGTTTATTAAATACTATGCCGAAGCAGAAACCCAACTTGATAAGAATATCAAGAGAGTTAGGCCTAACAGAGGTGGAGAATATAGTACCAACATCCTAAAAAGACTATTGTGATAAGAATGTGATTAGTTTAGTGCCACTTCTTACCGCAACAAAATGGTATAGATGAACGAAAAGACCGTACCTTGAAGGAAATGATGGTTGCTAGATTTTTTGAGTTCAGAGATGTCTGATGACATGTGGGGGGGGGGGGGAAGCTGTTCTTTCGGCCTATCATATTCTTAACCATGTACCCATAAGAAACTAGACTAGACACCTTATGAGACGTGAAAAGGTTATACTCCCAACCTGAATTTTCTTAGAGTGTGGGGGTGTTTGGCTAAAGTAAGTCTACCTGACTTTAAGAAGTCTAACAGTGGATCTAAGACCTATGACAATTTGTTCATAGATTATTCTCATCATATGTGATGAGAGTGTGTCTGCCTTTATGATAGAAGACCCAAAAACTTATGATGAGGAAATGAGATCTATTGATGCTAGTTTTTGGAAAGATGCTATTAAAAGTGAACTTAATTCTATTATTTCTAACCAAACTTGGGAATTGTTTGATTTACCTAAAGGTAGTAGACCCATTAGTAGTAAATGGATCTTTAAGAAAAAGATGAGACCTGATGGTTCAATTGAGAAGTTTAATAGCATTTTAGTAAAGAATGACTATATTGTGAATATCTCTGGTTCCTGTGTTTATTCTAAACTTATAGGATCAGATTGTGTAATTATATGCCTTGGACGTGGCGAGAGATACCAAGAATTTCTTATCATCTCAATTTGAGATGAAAGACCTAGGAGAAGCAGATGTTTTTTAGGAGTTAGAGTTCTTAGAAACTCCAGTGGCATCTCCTTGAGTCAATCTCATTACGTTAAAAAAAGTGCTGAAGAAGTTCAACTTGTGGTTTTGTTTTTACTTTGGGTGGAGTCGCTTTTTTTAATGGAAGTCTTCCAAACAGACATGTATAGCACGATCCACCATGGAATATGAATTCATTGCTCTTGAGTTGGCAGGGCAAGAAGCTGAATGCTTACGGAACTTGTTAGCAGACGTGCCATTGTGGGGGGAAAAATCTGCGGCAGTTTACCTTCATTGTGATTCTCAAGCAGCCATTGGAGTTGCTAAAGTAGTGTCTATAACGGGAAGAAAAGACATATACGCATCAGACACGGTGTGGTTAAACAACTCCTGAAAGTGGTTCTTGATTCGTCGAGGGGGATGTAGCTAAAGCCCATGAGTTAAGATAATATGGTTGATACCCAGTGTGGTCTAACGAAGCCATATGATTCTTAACATACACTACATTTCCATCCCTATGACATGTGGTAGTGTTTTAAATCCATAGCCAAGTTTTGGTGGTGCTATTGAGAAGCACTTGATGGATTCACTTTGAGATAAATTCATAACCTGTTTTGGTGGTGCTATAGAGAAGCACTTAATGAACTCATATCTGTTGAGAGGTTAAGCAATATGCTCTTAATGGTTCCATACTCTTTATGATGGTGCTATAGAGAAGCACTTAATGGACCACCTAGTGGATGTGAAGGTTTGGCCGCCTTCTATGAAAGACAAGGGCAATCTTTCTAGAGCACTCATGAGACCCAAGGTGTGCGCATGGCCTTAAAGCGCTTGACTTGTATCGCGGAGTTTGCACATACTCAGTTCAATACGTGTTGTGGGGGTCTCAACCGAACTCTAATGAGTTCAAGAGAAATTCACTCATTAGTAAGTAAGTTGTTGCCTCACTTCACTACGTATCAATTCAATCGAAAGACATTGATACTTAAGTATATATCCATTCTTTACCCAGAACTCTTGTTTCTTTTCTCGAGCCATTAGTGGGGGATTGTTGGAAATAATAGGCTCTCAAAAGCCTTGTTTCATTCCCACTTTCTTTTTTGTCTCTAATGGCCTTTTAATTACTGCTTTAATTCACTGCCATTTAATTGCATTTAATTGCTGCTTTTATTGCTGCAATTACTACAGCATTAAATACGACATTTATCCTTTGCCCGTTTGAATTCTTCAACGGTTATTGTTTGTTTGTTTTGTTTTCCAATAAATTGCAGAGACTTATTCTCTTGCAATAACACGAAAAATCTCTCATATCTCCTCCTATCTTCTTACAGAATTCCTCTCACGAGTTCCTGGGTTCCTATGTGCAAACTCCATTGTTTCTGACCGTGAGTGGACGCGTTCAGAAGCTACAGCTGTGTTAACCTTGGGGAGAAACCTGCATCAGTGATTACCACCACGGTCGCGCCGTAATTGCTTTCAAGGCAGTGGTCTTTCCACGCCACATCGATTTCACTTACATCCGATAAGTATTCTGTTTCTCTGTTCATCCTCATATTGCCACGGTATTCTACCTATTTTTTCTTACAAGGATACCCTTCGGCGCCCAATCAGTCCGGAGCCAAACGTGCTCGCCTCCGAGCCCGTTTATATCTACCCCTTCGGAGGTCGTCGCTTTGCCGAGGACCCCCTTCGGCATGCTGACGCTCGGACTCGCACTCTCTTCGCTGAGCCGAACCAGCTGTGCCTGTCTCCTGGAGGCCACACGCGCCCCCGCGTGATCGCGTTGACCTCCAGTCAACCAATCCGTGGTGAGAAAACACCCTAAAACATGATCCTATAGTTATGGTTGGATGACACTTATTAACTCTTAACAAGTTCATCTACTACACTGGTCAATGATTTACTATGGATCCATTGACTCTATTGTGACAGTAACCTCCCATACTAGAGGAGATGAATCCCGGCAGCATGGCCACTCCCTTCACATGCTTCCAACTATACCAAGTAAGTATGTACACATTAGTTGTAAAGCCAATGTTCGATAACTACCTAAGTATTGTCTTCCACATGCAAGGTCCTTTAGCACATTTCTAGTCAAAGGACTATCCTGCACCAAGAGATGAATTATGGCATCATGGCCACTCCCTTCACATGGTTCAACTATACCAAGTATCTATACAGCAGTTGTAAGGCCAATGTTCGATAACTGTTGGATATTGGACTCCCCGGATTTGGTTTTGGATGATGAACAAACATAAATATAACGTGTACTAACACTTTGTGAGCGCAGTAATGGAGATCGTCGCCAAATTCATATGAATATCAATTACGACGTCTCAAGACTTCTCAAAGCACGTGATCGTATGCCTAAAGCTTCGTTGAAGCTTATGGACCAATTTAGAAGTCATGAAGATTCGATTGAAGCTATTGAAGACGGTATCGTCAAGTTTTATTTATAGTCTTTAAGCTTCTTTCGTAGAATGTTAAGCCTTGAGTAGGTCTTACGGTTTAAATCTTCATAACGCTCATATCTTAGCTCTAGGATCTTAGTAGAAGTCCATACAATCCTTCCCGAAGCTTCGCGCTTCGATTCGCGACTTCTTGTGCATGTTAGTTGGTTCAAGAAGAAGAACTGACCGACTAGATGGTGATCTAGTCGGTTGGCAAAGCTTCTTGGACCGACTAGTTTGAGTCAGTCATTTCCAAGCTCTTTACTGTTTACAGTTAGTCGGTCTAAGTTGACTCACCGACTGACTAGTTTGTGAACTAGTCGGTCAGTGATGCTTCTGTGACCGACTAGTTGAGCTTTCCCTGTACATGCACATTTGAGCCTAAGCTACTGTTTATCATTAGTCGGTCTGTGTTCATTGATCGACCGACTAGTTGATGAACTAGTCGGTCAACTTTCCTTCTTGGACCGACTAGTTTACTTTTACTGTACATGCCAATTTTTCACCTAACTTACTGTTTATCGTTAGTCGGTCTAAGCTCATTTGGCGACCGACTAGTTGGTGAATTAGTCGGTCAACATTTGTTCTTGGACCGACTAAGTGTATTTAAGCTCAGACTTCAGTTTTATCTGTTAGTCGGTCTCAGTTGAGTAACCGACCGACTAGTTGTGAAACTAATCGGTCAGCTACTCTTCTTGGACCGACTAGTTCCTTATGTCTATGCTTTGATCTTTTCTCTGTTCACTCATTAGTCGGTATACGTTAATTGACCGACCGACTAGTTGATGAACTAGTCGGTCGGTGGTTGTTCTTTGACCGACTAGTTGGGTTCAGAAAAGAGCCGTTGGAGCTTTAATTGAAACGTTTTTTTTTCTCTCTCTCTCCTCTATCCTATAAATATTTGTTGGGCTGCATTCATTGCAGTCAAGGCTGATATTATTGCAAGTTTAGAGATCAAGAGAAATCATTCCAAGCTCATTCAAAGCTCATTCTTTCCATTCAATAATATCTCCTCACTCTTACTTCCAAAGAGAGATTCATTGAGTGTGAAGCCTTCCAAGCCAAGTGCTTGATTCTAGGTCACCAACATCCCCATAGCTCTCCATCGTTGATCTACATCTTGGAGCTAGGGTTTGGTGCCACTTCTTCTTCCTCAAAATCATCCTTGCCCTAATTCGTAAGTAATACTCAAAGCATAGGTATTTTGTCGGTAAGAAGTTTCTTATTTCATTTCATATTTGAATTGTAAGTTTCACTCTCGGTTGTGAGAGTGTGGTTGTGATCCCGGGTTGTGGGAGTCGCAAATTACATTTTGTATGATTTGACTTGTGGAGGTTTTTCACAAGTATTTCATAGTGGAAATCTTGAGTTAGGGTTTCTAACTCAAGTATCCGGAGGGGATCCGGGTGGTTGGGACGTAGGATCACCGGGAACAAGTCGGGGAGACTTGGGTGGATCCGAACCCAGTAACATTCTATTGTTAGCATTGTTAATTTTGTTGTTGTCTTCAATTTAAGCTTTCGCAAATTGATTTGGTAGTTGTTTGCACTATAATTAGGAAGTATACTCCTCGTTATTTTTAAAGTACTATTCACCCTCCTCTAGTACTTGTGCAGTAGCTTGTAGGGCATTACATTTGGTATCAGAGCCAGATACTTAGCTATGTCTGCCAACGACAACAAGACCGTGCGTCCACCTTCCGACTATGGCACCTTCAGGAACCGTGAAGGAGCATCTTCGGTGATGGAAGGACATTCCTCAACGAGGCCTCCATTCTTCAATGGTACCAACTACGGGTACTGGAAATGCCGGATGGAAACTTTCCTCCGGAGTGCATCTCTATGGAGGACCACGATGAAGGAATACGTCGAGCCCGCCGAAGAAGACTTTGAGAAATGGACAACCGCGGAGGTCGCCGCGGAGGTAAGCAATGCCAAGGCAATGAACGCCTTGCAATGCGCATTGGAGCACGAGGACTTCAATAAGATATGCACATGTAAGAGTGCATATCAAATTTGGAACTCCCTCCTCATACTACATGAAGGGACGAGTAGGGTAAGAGACTCTAAACTCGTTGTTGTTAACAAAGATTACGAAATGTTTCATATGCAACAGGGCGAGAAGATGAAGGAGTATTACGCTCGCTTCGTCGATATCATAAACGAGTTGGAGGCTCTAGGCAAAACCTACACCCAAAAGGAGAAGTGTTCGAAGCTTATCGAAGGACTTCCTTCTTCTTGGGAAAAGCGTACATTCGCCATCGAGGAAGGTAATGATATGAATAAGTACACCGTAGTTCAACTAATGGGTACTTTAATGTCATACGAGGTACGCAAGGATAGCAAGATAAAATTGCAAGAAAAGATGAAGTCCTATTTAAAGCAAGACGAGCCAAAGAAGAAGGCAATTGCTTTTAAGGCCGCTCCATCCACATCCACCTCAACCGATGATGAAGACTCGGAAAATGAGTTGGACTTGGAGTCCATGGCACTCATGGCCAAGAAGTTCAACCGTTTCTTCCGAAAAGGTAACTATAAGAACAAAGCTAAATTTGGTTCTTCTAACGCCTCCTCCTCTCCTTTGTGTTTCAAGTGCAATAAGCCAGGACACATGAAAGCGGAGTGTCCTCTCAACAAGCAAAAGGAGAAGTGGAAGGCGCCAAAATTCGATAAGTCCAAGAAGTACAAGAAAGGGAACAAAAAGGGACTTGTCGGAGCAACATTCACTGACTCCGAGGATTCCTCAAGCAGAGAGTCGGACGATGAGCAAGTGGAGCAAGCGCACATGTGCTTCATGGCAAGAGAGGAGCATGATCAAGGATCCTCCTCTTCCGATGATATTGACGACGAAAGCGATGAGGTAACTATGGATGACCTTAGGAATGCTAATTCTCAATTATGGTCTAAATACACTAAATTAGTAAATAGATATACTAAGGTAAAAGATGACCTAGCTAGCATTCAAACCTCGCCTAAGACTATCATCACCAACAACGACACCGTTGTTGAAGAGTTACGAAATGAGATTGTTAATCTCTAATCTAAACTTGAACATGTTAGCATTGATGATCCGGAAGAACATATGATAGCGTATTTGACTTCTCAAAACTCGACTTTGAGTATTGAGAATGAGAATCTTAAATCTCGTGTTTATGTGCTCACATCGCAAGTATCCAATTGGATACTTCTATGCGTTCTCTCACCGAGAAATATGAGAACACATTAGGCCGAATTAATAAATTCAATAAGGGTAAGGACCATTTGGATAAAATCCTAAGTGACTTACTTCCGGCCAATCACCACATTGGTTTGGGGTATACGATGGGATGTTCATCCAAATCGGCCACTACTTTTGTTAGGCCAACTTCCGGTGACTCAACGAGTGGTAGCAAACACTCTATTGGTAGTTCTTCTACCAATGGTGCTTCCACCTAGTCCACACCCTCTTTCGGAAAGAAACACACTTTGGGTGGATCTCCAAAGAAGGGGCATGCTTATATGTACACCAATACTATGCCACGTAGGAACACACGTCCTACTCCACTGGCTCACACATATGATGATTTTATGCAACACATTCACGGGCACGTGCACACCATGTGAGACACCCTCACACACGTGTTCCCTCACATGCATATGTTCACCCACAACATCATATGAATAATTATCCACATGCACCATTCCATCATGTTCCTTATGCCTATCCACAACATGCATCACGTAGAAATCAACGTCGCATGCATGCACCCAATAGGATGAGGGCTCCCAAGATTTTCACTATTTGGAGCCCAAAGGACACAAGCATGGATGAAAAAAAAGTGTATATGAATGCTTATTTTTCGGATGTTGTGCATAGTAGAAATTATGTGGGGAAGTCTAAGTCCAATTAGACTTGGCTTCCAAAGGTCTAATCTTTTGGACCCAATGACCTTAGGTACCATGATATGAAATTTTCTATCTTTAGGTACTCAAGAAAAAGAAAAAAAAAGGAGCAACAAATTTAAATTTAGCTCCAAGGGGAATTGGATACTCGATAGCGGGTGTTCAAAACACATGACGGGTGACGCTCAATTGCTCTCCGGAGTGGTTCCCATTGCAAATGGAAACCGCGTCGTATTTGGAGGCAACGAGAGCGGAACCATCGTTGGTGTTGGTAAAGTGGGTAACCCATCTAAACCCTTAAATAGTGATGTTTATCTAGTTAATGGTTTAAATCATAATCTTATTTCAATAAGCCAACTTTGTGACAAAGGTTACAAAGTTAGCTTTACGAAAGGATTATGTAATATTTTGAGTGATAATAATAATTTATTATTTTCCGGTTTATTATTTTCCGGCACTCGTCATAAAGATATTTATATTTTGGATCTTCCTAAGTCCTATGAACAATGTCTCGTTGCCAACACAAGTGAACAACACTTATGGCATCGACGCTTTGGACATGTGAACTTTGGAACACTTTTTAAGCTTTCAAAATTAAATTCCATTAAAGGTTTTCTGAAGCTCGTTTTTGAAAAGAAAAGTTTTTGTGATTGTTGTCAACGTGGCAAGCTTCCTAAATCTTCATTTAAACCTAAGAAAAGCATTTCTACTAAACGGCCACTAGAGCTATTACATCTAGACTTATTTGGGCCAACTAGAGTTGCTTCCTTAGGAAATGCAAGATATGGACTTGTCATCGTAGATGATTATTCGAGATTTACATGGGTGTTTTCATTATGTAATAAAAATGAAGCTTTTGAAAACTTCACAATTTTTGTTAAGAAAGTGCAAAATCTCTTAGGAACCACCATTGTCACTATTCGTAGTGATCACGGAGGTGAATTTGAGAATGAGTCTTTTGAGACATTTTGTGATGAAGTTGGTATTACACACACCTTCTCTTTCCCTCGTGCACCTCCTCAAAATGGTGTAGTTGAGAGAAAGAATAGGACGCTAGTGGAGTGTGCTCGCACTATGCTTGATGATAGCCAACTAGGCCATCAATTTTGGGCGGAAGCGGTACACACCGCTTGCTATGTGTTTAATAGAATACTTTTGAGGCCCGGCACTAAACAAACTTGTTATGAATTGTTGTTTGGTAGGCTGCCTCAAGTTAAACATTTTCGTGTTTTTGGTTCGAAATGTTTTATTAAGAACACGTATGGTAGTTTGGACAAATTCGATCCAAGATTCGATGAGGGGATTTTTGTTGGATATTCTTCACGTAGCAAAGCCTACCGGATATTCAACAAACGAACCTCAACGATCGAGAAGTCGCTTCATGTCTCATTTAATGAAGGATTTGTTCCAACTAGAATTTCAAATGATAATGATTCTATGGATGTTTTATGTGATTCGTTTGATAATTCTAAGTCTAATGATTCTATTGATTCTATTGAGACTAACCCATCTAATGAAGTTGTTGAGAATGTTCCTAGTGACCAAGGTATTCCCAAACGGCTTCATACTGTTCGTGACCATCCTCATGAGCAAGTCATTGGCAATATCCATGATAGTGTCAAGACGAGATCGCAAGTGAATTACTTCGCTCATTGTGCCTTTGCCTCCTCGATAGAGCCAAAGAATGTTTATGAAGCATGCGAAGATAGCACTTGGATCTTAGCCATGGAGGAGGAACTCATTCAATTCGAGAGGAATGAAGTTTGGGAGCTTGTTCCATTGCCATCGAAGAACCACACCGTCATAGGGACACAGTGGATCTTCAAGAACAAAACCAACGAAAACCAAGTCGTCGTCCGGAACAAAGCTCGGTTAGTTGCTCAAGGCTACCGTCAAGAGGAAGGTATTGATTTCGAAGAATCCTTCGCTCCGGTAGCTAGATTAGAATCAATTAGATTATTATTGTCTTTTGCATGCCATAAGGATTTTAAATTATTTCAAATGGATGTTAAAAGTGCATTTTTAAATGGAGATGTTGTTGAGGAAGTTTACGTTTCTCAACCTCCGGGTTTTATTAATGAAAAATTTCCAAATCATGTTTTTAAACTAAAGAAAGCGCTTTACGGTTTGAGACAAGCTCCTCGAGCTTGGTATGATCGCCTAAAGAACTTTCTTTTGGATTTGAATTTTAAAATGGGAGAAGCCGATTCTACACTTTTTGTTAAGCATTCGAATAATGATATAATTTTAGTTCAAATTTATGTTGATGATATCATTTTCGGTTCTACTAACTTTGCTCTTTGCGAAGAGTTTTCTAATGTTATGAAGGAACAATTTGAGATGAGCCACATGGGTGAGCTCAAATATTTCTTAGGTCTCCAAATTCGCCAAATGGACGATGCAATCTTCATCCACCAAACGAAGTATACGGTGGAGTTGTTTAAGCGATTTGGAATGGAGAGTGCCTCCGGGAAAAAGACTCCAATGAGCACGACTACGCATCTTGATAAGGATACGGGCGGTAAGGATGTAGACATTCGTCTATATCGAGGTATGATAGGTAGTTTACTTTATCTTACCGCAAGTAGGCCCGATATTATGTTTGCCGTATGCGTATGTGCTCGTTATCAGTCTCAACCTAAGGAGTCTCACTTAGTAGCGGTAAAACGTATTTTTCGCTATCTAAGTTACACTTTAGATTTTGGATTACTTTATCCGAAATCTAGCACGTATGAGTTAATCTCATATAGTGATGCCGATTATGCGGGATGCAAATCCGACAGGAAAAGTACTAGTGGCACTTGCCATTTTATAGGAAATTCTCTTGTCTCTTAGTTTTCCAAGAAGCAAAATTCCGTAGCACTTTCAACCATCAAGGCGGAATACATTGCCGCCGGTGCCGCGTGTGCTCAAGTTCTTTGGATGAGACACACACTTAAAGACTTTGGTATAAATTGTGATACTTGCACTATCATGGTTGACAACCAAAGTGCAATATGTCTTTCCAAGAACCCGGTACACCATTCCCGTTCGAAACACATAGATGTCCGACACCACTTTTTAGATGATCATGTTGCTAAAAAGGACATCATTTTAGTGTACGTTGAAACCCAAAAGCAAATCGCCGATATTTTCACGAAACCCCTAAAGGAGGACTCCTTTGTGCGGTTGCGTCGAGAATTGGGGATTATGGGTGAATCTGAGATATAGGATTCATGTTTCATTCAATAATCTTGCATGCTATTATATTTCGAAATATTTCGTTCATGCTAGACATATTGGATTTTTCGGGATTTTATGTGATATTTTGAATTTGTGCTCGAATTCATGTTTTGAATGTCGTATTTGAGATTTCGATGTTTAATGGGGTAGTTTAGATGATTATTGAGAGAATTGCGATGTATCGTCCAAGTGTATTGAGGAGAGAACTTGATTATCAACTTTTGGACTCATTTAGTCGGTTTCAGTTCAACCACCAACCGACTAGATTCATATCTAGTCGGTTAGTAGAAGAACTTAGACCGACTAACTCAAGCTTTTTGAGTTTCATCTCCAGCTTAACTCTTTAGTCGGTTTATGTTCAGTGACCGACCGACTAGATTGAGATCTAGTCGGTCAGTAAATGAACACAGACCGACTAATTCTTGTCAGTTAACTTGGGTTCAGTTACTGTTTACAACTAGTCGGTTCAAGCTCATTGACCGACCGACTAGGTCGTGATCTAGTCGGTCAGTGCTTGAACTGTGACCGACTAGTTGTGCCAGGGACTGTTTGGTCTTTTGAACTCTCGACCGACTTAAGTTCATTTTAGTCGGTTCGTTTTCATTCTAGTCGATTGTTTTTTAATTCTCCAGCTCGAAAACCCCGAACCTCCCTCGTGACCCTTCGACTTCCGGCCTATTTCCGACCATTCCCGCCACCGATCGCCGTCGATCTTCCACCTAGGGTAACCCCTCTCCCTCCCTCTCCTGTCTAGGGTTAGTTTCCTATTCCTAGGGTTAGGGTTAGTTCGGTTTCTCGGGTTTCAAACTGTTTCCTAGGGTTTCAATCTTTTTCGGCTAGCGCATCCTATTGATCTCTCTTGCGTCGTGTCTTGCGTCGATTATGGCAAGAACACGAATCCCGATCACTCCCTTTAGCCCCTCGCCGATGAACGTAGAACCTAACCCTACGGATCCCGTTCAACCTTCGAGAACCCCTCCGAAACGCCGTGCCAAAACCACCCATCACTCTCCGTCTTCGCCTCCTCTTAAGCGTAAGAGGACAGTGACTGCGAAACCCCGAGCCAAATCTCAGACCAAGCCCAAGCAATTTATTTTCCGTGCTCCCACTCCTCCCGGTGCTTCAGATTCCGACACCGAGTACTCTCCCGAGACTGAGACTCCTAGGGAACCCACTCCTCCTACCCATCCTGAGTCTAGCTCTCGACCTCGTTCGTCTTCCCGTAAGCCTAAGGGAAAGGGTCGGATGCCGGTAGGCGGTGTCGATATATCGTTGTGTCGCGACGACCCTTTGTGTCTCGCGGCTTACAACCGTATCGATCATTGCCCGCTGCTTCTGGAGCATTTCGTCCAGTTTAGCGACTTCCTAGGCCTCGTCGACCTTCTTTCGTCCTCCGGTCTACTCGATTACCTTCGATACGACCCGAAGGCGAATCCTCACCCCTACCCTCGCCTAGTAAAGCTATTCTACGCCAATAGGATCCGGGGTCAGTACGACGAGACCCACTCTGTTGAGACGACTGTTTTGGGGACTCCTATAGTCCTCACAGCAGAAATCTTAGGAGAGATTTTGGGTATCTCCTCGTCTGGCCTCCTCCCCTCAGACATTTCTGTTGACGATATCATATCCCTCGATCAGGTCGTCCTCTCTCAGATTTTCCATCAGATTCCTCCCGCCATGATTGGCGTGCCTTCAAAATCTTTCAAGCCGAATGCATGGGTCCTCAATCTTATTCTGAAGTCGTGCTTGCTTCCCAAGTACGGCTCCTCATCTCTACCGTCCCAGCCTTTTCTGAAGCTGATTTATGCCATTTTCATGGGGAGCTCGATTAATTGGGCTCGCATTATACTCGATAAGATTGACTCTTTCGAGTGTATTCGCAAGTCCTCTAAATCGGCTCATATCCCATTTCCTTGCTTGTTGACCCTTGTGTTCCGTCACTTCCGTGTCCCCTTGCCTCGTGACGATGAGCGTCCACTTGGTCCTCCCCTAAACGCGACGGCCGTCAAGAAATCTCTTGCGGCGCTCCGTCACGTTCAGAGGACGACACCTTCAGCGTCTGCCCCTGCCTCTGCCTCAGCTGCTCCTTCTGCCACCCTTGATGATGTCGTTCGGTTACTTCGTCGCCACGAGTCTCGTTTGGCTCGTACCGAGGAGGTAGTTTGCCGTATGGCTAGTCTGATGGGTGTTTAGCTTCTTCCTCCTGTTTCCGAGGATGAGGAGATGGATGAGTTGGCCGAGGAGGACATTGAGGAGCTTTGTCATGCTTCCACTCGTGCCCCCGAGGGCCCTTCTGGTACTGCTGCTGGTGCTTCCTCTTCTGGTGCTGCTGTTGCTGCTTCGTCTGCTGGTGCCCCCGAGAGCACACCTGTTGCCACCGCTCCTGCGGTGGATACTCCGACTGGTGCTCCCGAGGCCACTACTGTTGCTGCTCCAGAGATTGCCACTTCTGCCGTTGCTCCTGCTGATATTCCAGACGTTCCTGCTGATCCAGTTTCCACCACTTCTCCTGCAGAGCCTACTGCTGCTGCAGATCCTGCCGGTTCCTCTTGAGCTTCTTTTGAGGACTCTCCGATGCTCCTTAGATGATACATCTAGTGTGTGAGAGTTTGGTTAGGATAGAGTGGGGTTTTGGATTTTTTTGATGATGTATTTTGATACTTTTGATGATGTATCCTTATGTATTTTGATGATGTTGTATGTTTTATGCCTCTCCGATATATGTGATATGATGATGTGTTTTTGTGCACCGATCGGTGGATCGATGTATTGTATGTCAGTGATGTTCATTTTTGATGTACTCTGGTTCATATCTTTTATATATATATACATCGCGCTTGACATTTCATACTATTGTGCAAAATTTATAATTTTTTTATGCCTCTGATGTTGGATTTCGTCGCTCGACGAAATTACCTTGGTTTAATAGAAATTTCTTCTATGGAAACATAGAATTGTTTTCTATGCACTAAATTAACCAACAATGTTGATATTGGAGAGTATATTCCATAACTCAATCCGTAAAAATGATTTGAGTTTTGATGATTTCGTATTACGATTATTCGACTATGGTTTCATTGACACGCCTTGATTTTATTCGTATTCTTTTGGTGTCACTTGAACCGTCGTCGTATTCTACGACTCCCGTGCTTTTTTATTTGAGGCCATTGTTGTTGTCGTTGATCTCCTCCCGCTCTTTTTGCTAATGCCAAAGGGGGAGAGATATAATAATAACGATGTGCTAAATGAAAATTTAGAGCATTATTCCAAGAATCTAACTTGATGTGTTAGATTCAGGGGGAGTTAAGATATATAAATGGATTTTCAAATCCGATATTTCAAATAACCTACTTTTGGTATTCGACAATTAAATAATCAATTCTCATTTATATACTTTACTCGTCTGCTTGATGCGTATTATTATTGTTTAATTTGGAATTAACGTGTCATCAATGCAGGGGGAGTAAGTAAATTTCATTTGAATTATTATTTTTGATTATTATTTATGTTGGTTTGTCATCACCAAAAAGGGGGAGAATGCTGGATATTGGACTCCCCTGATTTGGTTTTGGATGATGAACAAACATAAATATAACGTGTACTAACACTTTGTGAGCGCAGTAATGGAGATCGTCGCCAAATTCATATGAATATCAATTACGACGTCTCAAGACTTCTCAAAGCACGTGATCGTATGCCTAAAGCTTCGTTGAAGCTTATGGACCAATTTAGAAGTCATGAAGATTCGATTGAAGCTATTGAAGACGGTATCGTCAAGTTTTATTTATAGTCTTTAAGCTTCTTTCGTAGAATGTTAAGCCTTGAGTAGGTCTTACGGTTTAAATCTTCATAACGCTCATATCTTAGCTCTAGGATCTTAGTAGAAGTCCATACAATCCTTCCCGAAGCTTCGCGCTTCGATTCGCGACTTCTTGTGCATGTTAGTTGGTTCAAGAAGAAGAACTGACCGACTAGATGGTGATCTAGTCGGTTGGCAAAGCTTCTTGGACCGACTAGTTTGAGTCAGTCATTTCCAAGCTCTTTACTGTTTACAGTTAGTCGGTCTAAGTTGACTCACCGACTGACTAGTTTGTGAACTAGTCGGTCAGTGATGCTTCTGTGACCGACTAGTTGAGCTTTCCCTGTACATGCACATTTGAGCCTAAGCTACTGTTTATCATTAGTCGGTCTGTGTTCATTGATCGACCGACTAGTTGATGAACTAGTCGGTCAACTTTCCTTCTTGGACCGACTAGTTTACTTTTACTGTACATGCCAATTTTTCACCTAACTTACTGTTTATCGTTAGTCGGTCTAAGCTCATTTGGCGACCGACTAGTTGGTGAATTA
>CM061137.1:23010947-23190804 GCA_030789695.1 Scilla litardierei
AGAGCTATTGTCGACTTGTTGTCCACTCTAAGTAAGACCTTGCATCTTGAACGCTTCCGTATATCGTCAAGTAATTGAAGTAACCATACTCTTTGACAAGAGGCTGTTGCCGTCGCAATATATTTCGCCTCACAAGAAGATAAAGCCACCGTCGTTTGCTTGTGTGACGCCCAAGTAATGATATTTCCTCCAAGAAAGAAAACCATACCCGTGGTACTCTTTCTATCATTTACATCACCCGCCATGTCACTATCGCTATAGCCCACCAGTCTTGCTTCACGATCGTTCCAATCATAAGTGATACCGTACCCAATTGTGCCTCGTATGTACCTCAATATTTGTTTCACCACCGCTTGATGTTGGGTGGTGGGCTTCTTCATGAACCGACTTGCTATCCCCACCGAGTAGCAAATATCCGGGCGTGTGTTGACCAAATAGCGCAAGCTTCCAACAATGCTTCGATATTCCGTTGCATCCACCAACGGACTTGGATCCTCTTTGCTTAACTTGAGACGTTCCTCCATTGGAGTTTGGCACGGATTGCAATCCGCCAAACCACACCTTTCAAGAATCTTCATGGCATATCCCGCTTAGCACAAGGTAATAGAATGAGATGTTTGACGTACCTCAATGCCCAAGTAGTAGGTGAGGAGCCCGAGATCACTCATGCTAAATAACGCCTTCATTTGGTCTTTAAACTTAGCCACCCCCATATCGCACGAACCAGCAATGATCAAATCATCTACATAAACTCCCACAAGTAGATTAGAATCTCCCACGTACCTCTTGTATACGGCATGCTCTTGCGGGCACCTTTCAAAACCAAGTGAGGTGAGACTTTGATCCAGCTTGGAGTTCCATGCTCGTGGCGCTTGACGAAGGCCATAGAGGGCCTTCCTCAACTTCAACACTTTATGTTCATCTCCCGCTTGCACATACCCCGGCGGCTGAGACACATAAACATCTTCACTTAAGTCACCATTCAAGAACGCAGACTTCACGTCCATATGATGGATATCCCATCCTTCTTGTGCCGCTAATGCAATCAAAAGGCGCACGGTCTCCATTCGAGCCACTGGAGCGAAAACTTCATCAAAGTCCACTCCCGGCTGCTGGACGTATCCCTTCGCCACTAGACGAGCTTTGTGCTTAATGATTTCACCTTGCGAGTCTTTCTTCACTTTATAGACCCATTTCAAACCAATGGTCTTGTGGCCACTTGGAAGAGTGGCAATCTCCCAAGTATTGTTCTCAATGATCGAAGTCAGCTCCTCGTTCATCGCCTTTCGCCAACTTGCATGTTTTTCAGCCTCGGCAAAGCTTGATGGCTCTTCGGCTGTCCACATACATAGAACTGCATCCTCCAGCGCTAGATCCACCGGCTGTGACTCACTGTATATGTCTTGAAGTGACCGGAACCGTGTTGGTCCACTCAATATAGAAGAAGACGGAGAGTCATCTCCAAGAGACCCACCAACAGAGGACCCTTCTCCAATAGAGCTCCCCGACGGTGAGACCCCACCTCCAGCTGGTTGACTTGCAGCGGACCGCAGCGAGGCCCCGCTCGCCGAATGCAATGGCGAAGCGGCCAGCGTCTCTCTTCGTATCAGCTCCCCGCCGCAGGTCCCGCTCGACGCAGCTTCCAGTCGAAGGACCCCGTTCGCAGCAGCTCCCGGCAGAAGAGCCCGGTCATCCGCAGCTTCCGGCAGAAGAACCCCGCACGACGAAGCCCCACCTGCGGCGACTCCTGCAGGCCGATCCGCCCCACATGGGCAACTCCAGCGGGATCCACCCCGCCTGCAGCAGCTTCTGTTTCCGGTACAAGAAATGTTCCGCTAACAGATAGCCCATCCGAAGCTTCCTTTGTCCACTCCCATTTCTCCGATTCCTTGAAACTTACATCCCGACTCACATGAATCCTTAATTGGATCATATAGTCGGTAGGCTTTAGATCTTGTCTCATACACATCACCATCCTTTCGCTTCGATCGGCCAACTTCGTGAGATGCGGCTTCACAATCTTTGCAAACGCCACACACCCAAACACCCGCAAGTGTTGTACCTTGGGTTTCTTCTTGTGGAATGCTTCGTATGGGGTTTTCCCTTCAACTCCATGAGTGGCCGCTCGGTTGAGCAAGTAGATCGCCGTAGTCATCGCTTCTCCCCAAAACTCATTTGGCATGTTCTTTGACTTGAGTAAGCACTGGGCCATTGAAACCACCGTTTGGTTTCGTCGCTCCACAACGCCGTTTTGTTGCGGTGAATATGGCGCCGTGAGGAACCGCTTGACACCGGCTTCTTCACAATAAGAATTGAAGGCCTTTGAATTGAATTCTCCTCCTCTATCGCTTTGAAGGCCTCTTATCTTGTAATTCACTTCCATCTCAGCACATGCTTTCAATTTGACAAAAGCATCCAAGGCCTCATCCTTGGTTTTAATTAGTGCTATCCACACATATCTACTCAAATCATCGACAAGTAGGAGAAAGTATTGTTTACCTCCTCCCGGAGTTGGTGGCGAAATCGGCCCGCAAAGATCTCCATGAACCAACCCGAGTGGCTCCTTCGTCCGGCCAATAGCTTCTTGTGGGAACGGTGTGCGCCGTTGCTTTCCCACAATGCAACCATCACAAAGTTGTTGAACATGCTTGATAGAGGGCATACCCTCTACCATTTCCTTCCGGCCCATGTCATGGAGAGACCGGAAGTTTAGGTGACTGTATCTCGAATGCCAAAGCCATTCTTCTTCGGTGTATTTCTCTGCTAACATAGCCACCGGTCGATCCACATTTAGACCAAGAGTGTAGAGACGATTTTTGGATCTCTCTACCTTCGCCAACAAGCGTCTCTCTTGGTTAAACAAGAGCATGTAACCTCCTTCCATGACGATCTTACACCCGTTTTCTTCGAGTTGACCCAAGCTCGCTATATTCGTGCGAAGTTTGGGTATGTAGTACACATTTGTGAGCACCATAAGATCTCCCTTCAAAGCTTTGATGACAACTTCTCCACGTCCACAGATTTCTACCGCGGAACCATCACCAAATGTTACTTTCCCACTCACACTTGAGTCAAGTGCGGTGAAAAAATCTTTCGACCCCGTCATGTGGTTAGACGCTCCTATGTCGAGGTACCACGTGTGATTTTCACAATCACTACGATGTTTTTCAGGTCGTACCTTCTCTTCGTTGAGTAGAAGCTCCGTGCACACCAATGATGGGGCAAGATCTCCCTCTCCCTTTGCCATAAGAAGGGCCGGCTCGTACCCTACAAACTCCGCGAAGTTGGCTTTCTCCTCCTTCCTAGAGGGGCACTCAGAGGCGTAGTGGCCGTACCTTTGACAAGTGAAGCATTAGATTTTGGACTTGTCGTAGCCCCCCTCCTTTTGATTCGGATTGGAATATCGTCCTCCACTACGACCGCGTCCTCCACCACGACCGCGTCCTCGGACATAATTTCCGCGGCCACGTCCATGGCCTCCTTCACCGATGGCCTTCTTGCTCATTGCAGTCCACTCTTCTTGGGTCAAAAGGACTCGGCCATCTTCACTTTCAACGCTCCCACGAATACGCTCTTCGTGGGTCTTCAAACGGGCAATTATTTCCTCCACGGTCATCTTCTTAAAGTCTCCAAATTGTTCAATGTTGGAAGCAATTTGGATAAACTTTGATGGCACCGCACGAAGAAATTTCTTCACTACAACCACCTCCTCGAGCTTTTCACCAAGCTCCCGTTGTTTATTGACGTTGGTCGTCAACTTCATGGCAAACTCGTCCACCGAGTCCGCATCCCTCATCTTAAGAGACTCGAACTCGCTCTTTAGCATCTGCAACTTCGCCTCCTTGAGGCGATCTGCGCCTAGATTCATTGTCTTCAGAGTTTCCCACGCCTCCTTCGCCGACTTATCCCCCAACATCAGAAGGATCTCATCGGGGACGGATTGGTAAAGCGCTGTTAGAGCCCTATGGTTCTTCCCGGCGTCAATGACCCCAGCTGGGTCGGATGGGTCGATGGCCTCCCATGCCTCCTGCACAGAGATGAACACCTTCATCTTCATCGACCATACCCCGAAATTGCTCCTCGTGAGCATGGGGTATTGGATGTTTCCTCTGTATGATCCCGTCCTCGGTGGATCCTCTGAACCACCTCCGGATGTCATTTAGAGAAACTCGAAGAACATAACTCGCCTTTTACTTTGTGGCGTCGTCTTCCTTCTACTAGGGTTCCCAACGATGCTCTGATACCAAGTGTTGGAACACCTATGGAAGACGAACAATTTCGGTGGAAGGAAAGCTTCTATTTTCTTGTTTATTCTCATAGAGAAATCACATATTAATAGCCATACAGGTTGCATAACAAAATGCTAAACTAAAGGCTACAAATCCTCTAGAGGATATTATGCCACTAACAAAGAAATCAAATCTCAAAAGTCAATCCTTGACTTATTCTCCTAATTAAGAGCCATCAATCCTTGACTTATTCTCCTAATTAAGAGCCATCAATCCTTGACTTATTCTCCTAATTAAGAGCCATCAATCCTTGACTTATTCTCCTAGCAAACAATTAAGTATCCCAACACCCTTTGCCTCTAGGACGTGGGCACAAATCGAATTCTTCTCGAAGAGAAACTAAGAGTGTTGATAGTTGTACTGCATAACTTTATTATTTCACCACACTTCTAAATTAACTAAATTAACTGTACCAAAATCTTATTATTTATTAATTCACCCCTATTTGTTTCTTTTTTACACTTTATATTAGCTTAACCTCACCTCTCCCTCTTTTTCATTTTCTGTTAATTTCACCGCAAAACACCCCGCCTCTCTGTCTCAAAACTCGCTCAGCTCGATCTCACTGTGCGAAATTCTATATGCGTCGTTTTTAGAGGCTGGATTGGGGGGAAAATCGAAAACCACCTCTTTATTTTTCCATTTGGTTCGAATTTGGGGCTGGATTTGGAGAACTGCATCTCTCTAATCTTCATCTTTTATGGTGTTCAGAATACTTCACTTGAGGGCATACCAAATATGTGGATGATGTATGCTCCTGAAGTTTAACTTTTGATATGATGAATTTGGTTAACGATGTTCAATTACAACAATTTTGCATCTCGTCATTGAAACTATAGATCTAATTACATCCAAAACATTCTTCTGTGCAATTCTCACGGATGGAAGTTGAAACTTTAGGTCCAATTACAACAATTTTGCATGTGTGTGAGTAAAATACAAACCTTTTTCAACGATCTAATCTGCTCCGCTCCAGAATCCATCTCGTCATTATTAAAAGCGTGAAGGAAAGCAAATTTTGCGGTGAAATCAAAATATCAAATGGCTAAGTTTCAAATTTAAGAGTACTAATTAAAATCTAATTAAGGTTAAAATTGTTATTTTGAAAAAATTAACAATTACGGTGAAATCATAAGAGTATGTGGTGGATCTAACAGCACTCGAACTCAATTTCAATATATTTCGATTTAGATAGAAATTCAGACTCAAACAGAATTCGATTAAAAGATCAACTCTAACTCAAATAGGATTCTATATCTTGTAGTCGGTGCCTTCGAGCTGCTGAGCTCCCTGTTGGAGCCCGATTTGTCGTGCTGCTGAGTTGTCGAGTTATCGAAAGTCGAGATGTAGAGTTGCTGAGCTTCCGTGCTGCCGATCCACTGAACTGAGGATTCATGTATGCATAAGTTAGCACGGCCTCAGTTCTCATTGTTGGTCATGCAGTGCCATATACGTGGGACTCAAGGCACATGCAAGCTAACCATGCATGACTACTTGCCTCCACAACTCATGTGCCTCAAATTGAGCCAATTTTCACAAATCTCTACCTTAGCAAGATTTGAGCCTATGTCACACAATCAACCCTCAATGCTTCACCTCTGTGAAAATCATCTCGTGTTTCCTTCAATTTGTCCCGAAGAGCTCACGTGGCTCCTGCGAGCCTCTATGCCCCCACTGGGGCATACATAGCTCCTGTGAGCCTCAATGCCTCCATCGGGGCCACCCTCGACATCATCCCGAAACAATGTTGGGCAAATCCAAGCAATGGTTGAACTGGAGTCTGGATACGACCTTTTTTTAGCAAGTCTTTCGGGTTGTCTTTCGTTCCTATCTTGAACAAGTTAATCTCTTCATCTTCTTCACTTAGTAATCACAAATAAAGTGGTATCTCACATCGATATGCTTGGTGTGTGCATGAAAGACTTGGTTCTTTGCAAAGTGTACTATACTTTGACTACCACAGTGCAAGTCGTACATTTCTTGATATATCCCTAGGTCGTCCATTTAGCCCATGAGCCATATCATCTATTTTACCACTTCAGTTAATGCCATATAATCTGCCTCCGTAATAGACAAGGTCATGTAAATTGAAGAATACCCTACCGACAGATCGGAGCTCTTTAAAAGGTGAAGGCATAACCCGCCATAGATCTCCTTCCATCCAAGTCGCCTGCAAAGTCAGAATCAACATATCTGTCACGCCCCGCTTCCCAAAAATGTGGAGGCGAGATGTGAGAAGGTCCGCACAAACTTGAAGCTGCGAAGCTCCAAGTCTGATAAGCGTATAAAAACACTTATTATGGCAAGTCCTTGCAAAGCGAAACGAAACAATAATGATAATAAGGAAATGAGTCGACATTTTATCGAATCTCCAAATGTCCATAAACAAATTACAATATCGCAGAAAAGCCACCAGGCTAAAAGGAAAAGAGTCTAAGGCCCAAACATGGCCAACTAGGTATAACATACATACAAAGGTGCCACACACCAACAACTAACAGCAAACCTAAACAAAGAAGTGAACACGAGCGGTCCTCAAGACAGGCCCCTGGTGTCCACTCACCACCACAGCAAACATCAGCATCAGCAACACCATATCCCCTGCAACAAAGCTCTGGCTCTGGGTCTAACATGTGACACCCAAAAGAGAGAGGGGCACATGTCAGCAAGTCTGGAAAGACTTGTGCAAGGAAACTGAAAGTGAACTAGCAACCTAGCAGTTATATTAAGATGCAATGACATGGCATTTAAGTATGATGCGACAGTTTTAAAGGTAGGGAAGCCAATCACTCACGATGTAGCAAAAGCTACCAATCACTATTCACGAATCACGATTATCACTGTTATCACTGTTATCACTGTTTGTCACGTACAAGTAAACACGTCAAGTCAAGTACAAGTACAAGGGATCACTCAGCGAGTGCCCTATTGCCCGCAGGCTGTGTAATCAAGTCAAGTACAAGGGATCACTCAGCGAGTGCCCTATTGCCCGCAGGCTGTGTAATCTTCTGGTCACGAGCCAGGAAATGTATTTTGTTTGGCATAGGGGTGCACCTAGCCTCCATATCGAGCGTTGGGGTTAGCAACTTACTATGCTCGCTTCCGGTCACGAGCCAGGAAATGTAATTTGTTTTGTGGCGTGAGCTACACTTTCACGATAAACAATCAATGTATGCAATGACATGAACAGATATTCGCGTACCGTTTATTGAAATTAGACATGACAGGCAAAATGCAATGACATGAACAATATTCGCATACCGTTTATTGAAATTAGACATGACAGGCAAAATGCAATGACATGAACAATATTCGCATACTGTTAATTGTAATTAAACATGACAGTTTAAAGATGAATGGATGACATGCACAGATAATACGCGTACCATTATTTGTAATTAAACGTGACATACAAGCATGATGAGGGTGACGGACCAAGCTTCGTTGTCAAGCTAGGTCAATGGCGTCCAGACGGCTATCCTTTCACCGTCTAGTCTCTTTTACACTAAAGCAAGGTAATGGCCTAAGACATGGCCCAAATTAAGAGATGCAAGTTTCACTTGCCTGGCACCGAGGAGAACAATCAACGAATGCACATCACACAAATTTGTTATCTACTGGAATGGATCATTGTCATGGAAAAACAACATTAGAATGGTAACTAATCCGTATTCACAATCGAACCCTACGATTTCTAATGATCCATTTTATTAGGGTTTCACAAATATCAAGTGTGGGTTATGAGATTATTAAAGGAAGAATACTACCCGTGAAGAAGCGGAGGAACGACGCCGAGAACTACGGCGACGGAAGAACGATCCGGCTCAGATCTGGAAATGGGGAAATCTGGAGAAATGGGTTTGGATGAGGCTTTTGGGGATTTGATGAGGGTTTGAGGTTGAGGAGAGGTAGGATATGTGAAATGAGGGTTTGGATGATGATGGATGAGCTTGGGATGAAGGATCAATGGTTTGGGGAAGAAGGGGGCTCAATGGGGGAGAAATTAGGGTTTGGGGTGATGAGGAAGAAGAAGAAAACGTTTGGGTCGTATTTATAGAAAAGTGTGGCGGCTAGGGCAAAACTAGGGTTTCCTGGGCTGATTAGTCGGTCAAAGAAGGATTGGTGACCGACTAGCTTATAAACTAGTCGGTCGGTTGATCAACGCAGACCGACTAAGAGTAAACAGTAGCTCGCTCAGGAAAACTGGACTATGAGTTAGTCGGTTTGTGAAGGCTTGTCAACCGACTAGTTTGAGAACCAGTCGGTTGGTGAGTGTTCATTGACCGACTAAAGGCTGAATTCTGAGAGAGATCATGGAAATGAGAGTTAGTCGGTCTGAGAAGGATCCCTGACCGACTAGTTTAGCATCTAGTCGGTCGATGGTTGTTCTTAGACCGATTAAGAGTAAACAGTAACTCCTGAATAATTGATTGAATGAACTAGTCGGTTCCAGTTGATTTCCTGACCGACTAGATTGCAATCTAGTCGGTCGGTTGATCTTCTTGAACCAACTAACGTGCACGAAAAGTCTCGAAATGGAGCGCGAAGGTCCGGGATGAATTCTAAGGTTTCTAGGATCAACCTATCGCTAAGATATGATCAATATGAAGCTCGTCACGAGTGACTTACTCCGAGTTCAATGATTCTAAGGAAGAAGCTAGAAGATCACATCAAAAGGAATGAAAACGAAAGCTAGGAAATCTCAACGAGATGAATGAAAGCGAGAACTATGGAAATGGAAACCACACAAGGAGAGAACCCACCATCACAAGCAAAACACACTGATAATCCAATCATACAAAAACCAGTCGTTACATCCTACCCACCTTAGAATAAAGTCCGTCCTCGGATTTTCTAACATATATATAGTCGCTCTGGTAACTACCCTCAACCAATATCACATCATAAATTCAACCAAGTACTTTCATTTCGAGTGCTTATATATATATGCACTAGAAATCAAATATTACTACCACTACACACATATTTTCTCGCACATAGTACACTCATACTTATTATAGTCAATCAATTTCATACACGTATTTCAATTACATATATATAGTCAATATATTTATACAACAATAAACACTTATTACTTACTATAAGAAAATAACCAAGCCTCTCTTATTTGAAAATAATTTCACATTTATTTAGTCATTCAAATGCATGCAAATATTTCACCATATTTTCCCCTCACATATAGTCCTATAACTATATATTGGTATAGCCACCCACAATCGTGTGCGTAACACAACCAAGCACAAACAACTCAAACACCATACCTACATCATCCATCACTATTCACCACCACATACAATTATACCAAAGTACATAGAGTATACCCACTCAAGCTTGAGTGAGACTCAAATCATAGCAGGACATTTATATGCGTAACACAGTATCCATACACATACCAATACCACTCCAAGGCATACACATCCACGTATCACATATTTTCACACCATGTCCATCCATTTATAATTACCATATCAACACATCAACTACATACAAGTTTAAGAGATGCAATAGTCGGGTATACCTCCTGATATACACGCATACGACATCTCATAAAACAAGTAGTACCAATCAAAATTATCATTCTGTTATCATACGTATATCACATCATACTCAAGCAGAAAATTACCTACACACAACATACAAATGCCAACACCCCTACCACTATATACACACCACGCAATCAACACTATGACGACATAACCACTTAACTAATGGGCCCACCAAACTATAACAAGGTTGACACATGCAACGACAAGCTCTATGGGCTAGACAATAGGAACGAACCGAACCTAGATCATGACGAATAGAAAGATCGAAAAACATGGGTTTAGCTAGGACGAAGATAAGGAGCCAAATTTGGTTAGGGGAATCAGGGTAAGACTGTGAATGTTTAGGTGGAAAGATGATGCAATGATACCCTTAAGGAATACGTAAAGAGGGTAGTGTAAACAACATAAGTTAAAATACGTGAATTCGAAGACCGTTGTACTTCAAAAAGTCGGAGTCCTCGTTTGTATAAAATTATTTAGAGGTCGATAACAAGTTGTTTGAAAACGAGTTTGAGACGAATATACGTAATAAGAGGAAAAGTGGTTTATTGGCTTATATAAAATCATCATGAGGAAAAAGGAAATCATTTACTCGAACATTAAAACATAGGTCAGAAATGTTATGCAGCAGCAATCTAAAAATTTTGGAAAAGTTTTGAGATTCGAAGATTGAAATCAGATCAAGTATAGTGTGGAGAATTTAAGCGCATGCTAAAGGTTTTCCAAATCTTAAAACTGAAGAGAAATCCCAAATAAACCATATCGAAAATACTTTTAGAGAAATCCGGATTTGCCAACAAAAATTGATTTATACAAGATCTTAATGTACAAGCAAAACGAACGTGGTACCGATATATAAAAATAATTGAAGTCATATTTTAGAAATTATCTTAAAAGTGTGTATGGTGAATGGAAAGATAATATCTTAGTAGTATGGAAAGAGAAACGGATATTTAAACTCATCAAGTTAGTATTAAAAATTTTAAACCGTTTTATGAAGGGTCTAAGTCAGGAATGATTTCGAAATAGTAATTTTTTTTTACAAAAATCTGAAATATGGAAAATGTTGAGCATAAAATCGACTTGCTAAAAGCCGAAGTCCAAAGGGACTTGAAAAGTTTATTAAGAGTAAGCACGAGGTGTTTTCGAATAAAATTTTAATGGCACAAGTAAGAAAAGAAATTATGAATCGAGTTAGGAAAATAGAAATACGGTTCAGAATGAAATTGGTATATGAAAAGGGACAAGACATTTATATCGATACGAAAGTATATGCTGAAAATATTATAAACTTCTAATCTAAACATCTCAACACAAGTTTCGATATTTAAAAACATAAATAATTTAAGTCGACGAAGGAGCATGAAACCTTACATATATCAAAAGTGTTTCGAACAAATTTAAACTTAACGAAAGAAGAAGATCGAAGATACTTTTAGGGAAATAAGGATTCGCCAAAAGAACGTGTTGGTATAACAACTTTTGAAGTACGAGTACGACGAACCTATAATTGATATATACAAAAATTAGTTGAAGTCCATTCAGTTTGGAAAAATACCCCTAAAGGTATGTAAGATAAGTGGTTAAAATAAATTTTTGTAGTTAGGAAAAAGGACGGTATATCGAACCATCAGGATAGTAATAAAGTTTAAAAATCAAAATGCGAAAGATACATTGTTAGAAATAATAGTACAAGATAGTAATTTTAAAATTTCGACCAAAAGTCTTCAAAATTCAAGAACGACTTTTAACTCCATCGAAATTTAGGGAGACATATTTAAAGAAGTTTAGAACAAAATTTAAATTGAGTGAAACTTCAAATAAGGAAAGCATTCGAAAATAACTTTGGAAGAATCAAGATTTGCAACGGAAAACATTTGAAAGATCAAGGATAATTGTAATGAGGTGGTCACGTGAATTGAGGACAAGTGAAGTGGTTTATGTGAATTGAATGCGCCTAAATCACGATGCAAGAAAACCATGATGAAGATCTATGGTCAGTAACACCAAAGTGTAGTGACCAGGAAAGATTGAATCAGGGGGGGTTAACTAAAGGCTAAGGGAACCTTAACACTAAAGATTCTAATGGGTTAGAATATATAGATCTCAGGAAGGTTCTAAGAGAATCAAGATCATGTTCTGTTGGGCCCGAAATCGATGAACCCAAGCGAACGGCTAAAGAAATCCTAGGAGTCTATCATGGCCAGAGCTAGGCGGGAACCACTAAGGCAACTCTTAAGACAATCAAACAAATCACTAACATGGAGTCTAGCTAACAATCAAGGATTCCTAACAAGCAAGCACAGACGTCTATCTAAGTCTAGCTAGGGTCCTGATCTAATGGGTTCCTACTAAGCTGAGACAGATGCCTTAACACGTCTACCAGCTACCTAAGGCATAGGAATGCTAAAAAAAACCTAGACTCAAGGCTTATAAATTGGATGTTCTAATTTATTTAATGGACATTCCATAATTATTATCATTGTTCCGATAGTTCACATTTGCAAATGGACCTGCATGGGCCACCAATAAAACCTGTCACGCCCCGCTTCCCAAAAATGTGGAGGCGAGATGTGAGAAGGTCTGCACAAACTTGAAGCTGCGAAGCTCCAAGTCTGATAAGCGTATAAAAACACTTATTATGGCAAGTCCTTGCAAAGCGAAACGAAACAATAATGATAATAAGGAAATGAGTCGACATTTTATCGAATCTCCAAATGTCCATAAACAAATTACAATATCACAGAAAAGCCACCAGGCTAAAAGGAAAAGAGTCTAAGGCCCAAACATGGCCAACAAGGTATAACATACATACAAAGGTGCCACGCACCAACAACAAACAGCAAACCTAAACAAAGAAGTGAACATGAGCGGTCCTCAAGACAGGCCACTGGTGTCCACTCACCACCACAGCAAACATCAGCATCAGCAACACCATATCCCCTGCAATAAAGCTCTGGCTCTGGGTCTAACATGTGACACCCAAAAGAGAGAGGGGCACATGTCAGCAAGTCTGGAAAGACTTGTGCAAGGAAACTGAAAGTGAACTAGCAACCTAGCAGTTATATTAAGATGCAATGACATGGCATTTAAGTATGATGCGACAGTTTTAAAGGTAGGGAAGCCAATCACTCACGATGTAGCAAAAGCTACCAATCACTATTCACAAATCACGATTATCACTGTTATCACTGTTATCACTGTTTATCACGTACAAGTAAACACGTCAAGTCAAGTACAAGTACAAGGGATCACTCAGCGAGTGCCCTATTACCCGCAGGCTGTGTAATCAAGTCAAGTACAAGGGATCACTCAGCGAGTGCCCTATTGCCCGCAGGCTGTGTAATCTTCTGGTCACGAGCTAGGAAATGTATTTTGTTTGGCATAGGGGTGCACCTAGCCTCCATATTGAGCGTTGGGGTTAGCAACTTACTATGCTCGCTTCCGGTCACGAGCCAGGAAATGTATTTTGTTTTGTGGCGTGAGCTACACTTTCACTATAAACAATCAATGTATGCAATGACATGAACAGATATTCGCGTACCGTTTATTGAAATTAGACATGACAGGCAAAATGCAATGACATGAACAATATTCGCATACCGTTTATTGAAATTAGACATGACAGGCAAAATGCAATGACATGAACAATATTCGCGTACCGTTAATTGTAATTAAACATGACAGTTTAAAGATGCATGGATGACATGCACAGATAATACGCGTAACGTTATTTGTAATTAAACGTGACATACAAGCATGATGAGGGTGACGGACCAAGCTTCGTTGTCAAGCTAGGTCAATGGCGTCCAGACGGCTATCCTTTCACCGTCTAGTCTCTTTTACGCTAAAGCAAGGTAATGGCCTAAGACATGGCCCAAATCAAGAGATGCAAGTTTCACTTGCCTGGCACCGAGGAGAACGATCAACGAATGCACATCACACAAATTTGTTATCTACTGGAATGGATCACTGTCATGGAAAAACAACATTAGAATGGTAACTAATCCGTATTCACAATCGAACCCTACGATTTCTAATGATCCATTATATTAGGGTTTCACAAATATCAAGTGTGGGTTATGAGATTATTAAAGGAAGAATACTACCCGTGAAGAAGCGGAGGAACGATGCCGAGAACTACGGTGACAGAAGAACGATCCGACTCAGATCTGAAAATGGGGAAATCTGGAGAAATGGGTTTGGATGAGGCTTTTGGGGATTTGATGAGGGTTTGAGTTTGAGGAGATGTAGGATATGTGAAATGAGGGTTTGGATGTTGATGGATGAGCTTGGGATGAAGGATCAATGGTTTGGGGAAGAAGGGGGCTCAATGGGGGAGAAATTAGGGTTTGGGGTGATGAGGAAGAAGAAGAAAACGTTTGGGTCGTATTTATAGAAAAGTGTGGCGGCTATGGCAAAACTAGGGTTTCCTGGGCTGATTAGTCGGTCAAAGAAGGATTGGTGACCGACTAGCTTGGAAACTAGTCGGTCGGTTGATCAACGCAGACCGACTAAGAGTAAACAGTAGCTCGCTCAGGAAAACTGGACTATGAGTTAGTCGGTCTGTGAAGGCTTGTCAACCGACTAGTTTGAGAACTAGTCGGTTGGTGAGTGTTCATTGACCGACTAAAGGCTGAATTCTGAGAGAGATCATGGAAATGAGAGTTAGTCGGTCTGAGAAGGATCCCTGACCGACTAGTTTAGCATCTAGTCGGTCGATGGTTGTTCTTAGACCGATTAAGAGTAAACAGTAACTCCTGAATAATTGATTGAATGAACTAGTCAGTTCCAGTTGATTTCCTGACCGACTAGATTGCAATCTAGTCGGTCGGTTGATCTTCTTGAACCAACTAACGTGCACGAAAAGTCTCGAAATGGAGCGCGAAGGTCCGGGATGAATTCTAAGGTTTCTAGGATCAACCTATCGCTAAGATATGATCGATATGAAGCTCGTCACGAGTGACTTACTCCGAGTTCAATGATTCTAAGGAAGAAGCTAGAAGATCACATCAAAAGGAATGAAACGAAAGCTAGGAAATCTCAACGAGATGAATGAAAGCGAGAACTATGGAAATGGAAACCACACAAGGAGAGAACCCACCATCACAAGCAAAACACACTGATAATCCCATCATACAAAAACCAGTCGTTACAATATCCCACAACTAGCAGACCATCATCACCTCGTCTATATGTCAATCCCACTTCAATGGTACCGATGAGATATCGTATATTGTTCGGTATGTTAATGTACCTTCCCTGGATTGTGCATGTATCAGCTCACCATGCTCACCGCATGTGATAGATCGAGTCGCATACACACCATAACCTATATCGGGCACATACCGCATTAGCATACAGTGTACTCTCTATAGACTTTTTTCTTTCTTGTTCTTTGGACAATGCTTTGCACAAAGTTTGAAATGAGATTCATGCGGAGTAGCTACGGATTTCATACTTTCACAACCAAACCTCTGAATTATAGTCTTCAAGTAACGACTTTATGAAAGATGTGTTAGGACCTAACGGGGCTACACAATACACTAGAGTGTGGTGAATAGTGTAAAGGCAAGAAAAGTGCTTAATTAAGAGTTACTGAAATTAATGCACAATAAGCAGTGGAAATTAAAAGTATGCTCAACAACAACAATCGCAAATACAAAGGATTTTACACTGGTTCCCGAAACTTGGGTATATCCAGCTACACCAGTATCCACTATAATCCTATACAAAGTAGTAAATACAATCCATACGCAAGGGATACCCTACACACGGGATTTGTCCTACACTAGGACACACCAAACCCTACATAAGAATTAGTCCTACACAAGTACGAAAACTCCCACAAAGGGAGAAACTAACTCTCACAAAGAGAATTAAGGTTTCACAAAAGATGTAACGAAATAACACTTACTTATGTCTTGAGATGATTTTACTAACGTGAAGAAGAAGGCATGCAAGTGTGGATGACAGGTGCTTGAGATGAGCTTTGATTGCACTTGTTTATCTTTCTCTATTCTAAGAATGAACTCTAACACTTTGCACTTGAGTGTATGAATAAAAAGAAGAAAGACGTTCTCCAAGAAAGGAATGAGATTAAAATCCCTTGGAGAAAATTCCTTTGAGCTTTGATTGCACTTCATGAAAGAATAGAAAGCTCAATGGAGAGAAAGAGAGACAATGATAGGGATGAAGCTCTCTCTTAGGATTTTTGACACTCCAAAATGATCTCTATTGGTAGGAGTTAGTGTCAAAAAATCACACTCAAAACTAGCTTAAATAAGCCCTCAAAACAGCCCAAAACAGTCCAAGAAAACGGGCAGAATTCAGAGTTTAACTGCTAGAACAGGAGACTGATGGCAAAGGGATGGGTGCCTGGAGTAATGGCTCAATTTCCCCAACGGCTATAATCTGATCCAAGACAGGCGACTGTCGAAGACTACACAGGCGCCTGTACCACCGTGTAGGCGCCTGTAAAGCTTTCATCCGACGACTGCCACAAGAGATGGAATGGAGTTGGAAAATGTTATCTTACGCACTTATGTAACAGGCGACTGTAGAACATCGTTCAGGCACCTGATAGTTGACAGGCACTAAACAAGTCTATATCAGTCAACTGTCACACAAGATAGATTGAAGCACAAAATGACAAGTTACGCACATCTGTGCACCGGGCGACTGTAGAACAACGTTCAGGTGCTTGATAGTTGACATGCGCCTATCTTTTGTACTTCAGTCGTCTGAACCAAAAGCTCAAGTATAGAGTCAAGAAACTTGACTTGAGCATGTGCAGAACAGTCGTCTATTGAAGGATGGCCAGGCGCCTGTTGGAAGTCCAATAACTCCAATTGAGTTATTGACATGGGGGACCTATTGGATTGGTTTCTATAATGATTTCTATAATGATCCTAAGTTTCACTAAGATGGTAAATGCATATGCATGAATGAAAGACCATCTAATCAAGGCATTACAATGTCCTAGACTCAAAAAGAGAAAAGCAAGTAATAAAGTATTACATGGATTACAATTTGCTTCTCTTAGAGTCTAGTCTTCAAGCTCTTGATGCCTTGATTCTCCCCTAGCAATCTAAACTAGAGCCTCGCTTTCGCGCAAGCCTAATCTAGACCACTAGCATTAAAGTTGGCAATTACGTCCAATTTCAACTCAAGCTCACTGTCGCACAACTTGAGGTCAGATCTAGATCTTGATAATTCGTATCCGTTCACTGTCGTGCAACGAATATAGTATAGGAAAAAAAATAAAAATGCTAGCTTTGGTCGCCGTCGCGCATCAAATCTAGGAAATCTCGATTGTAACCCTAAATCGAATATCTAGGGTTTTCCTTGGATCAATATCCTCTGTCGAGCTCACGAGATCCAAGAGAAATCACTATCTATCCGTAGTAAATCAATCAAGATCTAACCTTTCTAACAAGTCTAATATCATAGCAATTCAATAGATCTCACAATTCAAACATTAGATACATAGGGTTCATCCCTTTGCCCTAGAGCAAAGGAACTACTCACAAATCACATTAGAAATCGATCAGAAAACAAGATCAACAATGGAATTCATCATGCAATCAAGATTTAAAGAGATATATCATAAAAATCAAAACTTACCAGAGATCAAGACAAACCAATGTCGCCAAAGAAGCTTTCAATAGAAAATTTAGATCCATTCTTCAATCTCTCGCCAATTCAAAAGCTTAACTAGAGCTAAAAACTCAAGAAAAAAATATTCTAATGAGTCTATCTGGTCTCCCCTGGGGCTGGAGACAAAACTGGGCTTAAATACATACCTAAAAGAACCAAAAAATACAGACCAAACTGCCCCTGCGCCGCCAGAAACCCTAGTTTTCCCGACTGGGCGTCTATGCTACTCGGCCGAGTGGGAATCTTACTCGGCTGAGTGAGAATTCTACTCGGCCGAGTATGACAGTCTGCAGATCATCCAAAAAACAGAGAAGTCGGCTTGGCTCTCTTCAAAATCTTGGCCTCCACTCGGGCGAGTGGAGTTCTTACTCTGCCGAGTGGAATTCACCACTCGGCCGAGTACATTGTGGTACTCAGGCTGGCAGATGTCGTCGTGTCAGCTTTGCTTGGCCGAGTAAGCTGCTTCACTTGGCCGAGTGAGCTACCTTACTCGGCCGAGTGGCCTGTTTCAGAGCTCTTCTCCTCCTCGATTCCTCGTCGATTCCTTTGACGTTCTTCTTCTTCCACTCATCCTTCAGCATCGTTAACTCTCCGATATGATCATGGGCGATGCTCCGGCATGCGTGCAAGTCCTCTAGGCTCCAAATTGTACCCGATTGCTCCATATCTCCTAAAATCAGACAAAAACAAGAAATAGTGAAAAGTATCGAAACATCGTCAAATAATCGTGAAAATCACGATATGAGCGACCGAAATGGCATGCAAATATGTAGAAATAAAGTGTAAATTATGAGCCTATCATAATTCCTCAACCTTACCTCTTATTTGTCCTCGAGGAAGATTAGTAGAAAGGTGAACTCGGTGAATAAAAATAAAGAAAAAGGGATGAACGAAAAAGAAGATGAAGAGGTGAAGACGCTAGATCATTCTCTCAGAACTTGGATTTGCATACTTGAAATAGCACGACCAATGAATATAAACATGCTAAAGCTTTTCACTTCGATACCTTTTCATATAGGTGCTTTTGATAGAAAAACTAAGAACATTGAAAATCATATGAAATATGAAATCATTTTAGAATCAACATCGTCAAGGGCTGTAAAACGATATACATAATCGTAAATTACACACTTTTTAATTGCCCGCTTTCTACTTGGAGTATAAGAAATATCACACATTTCAAATCGATAAGAATAAAAAAATGGTTTTCATGAATTTCATGCCAATATTCAATTCATAGACATCGTTATACTCTAAGTAATCTCCCTATGTATCAAAAATTACCTAGCTTAGGTTATCATACACATATAGGTAGTCACTCTCTCACACGTCATTGGATCCCCTCCCCCAAGCTTATCTATAAGCGTGGTGGCATCAAATACATGAATACATCTTTTCCCCAAATTTTTGTAGCTCCAAAGAAACATAGGAATGAATGAATGAATGAGAGAAGGGATTGTGTATATACAATGGAACTTCTTTTTTTTTCTTTTTTTTCTTTTCTCTTTTTTCTTTTGATATATTTATTTTTTTATATACACAAGACCAATCCTAAATAGGATAGAAATATATATATATATATATATATATATATATATATATATATATATATATATATATTGAGATTTTGGGATTCATGGAGCTTATTTTGCAAATATAGGATTCACTAAGGGGATATTCACCAATGACTATAAGTATAGAAATGGTGTTCAATATATGTGTAGAAAGAAATATACATAACGCTCGGCTCACTCTTTGTATGCGTACAACAACTTCAGCAGGGTAATTTAATCTACTCAGTTTGACAATAAATAGTAAACTAATCCAATCATATCAAATGGCAATCATCAACCTGGAAGCTCAAAGCACATTTCATGCAAAAAGAAGTGATAATAAGGCAAATCAGTACTCTAAGTATAGGCAATCAATGTATGAAGCTTGATGTGTTTTCTACGAAGAGTATACAATAGTAGTTCCCAGACTCAGTTAACGCTAAAATTTCATTCAAATTCATATAGCAGACAATGGAAGTTCTTTTTCTCAAATGCATATCAATGTATCGCATATGATATCAGAAATGAAAACGATAGCATGACAATAAAATACATGCATAGGAGTAAAGAAGACTCCAAGGTATAGTCATCATAGAGAATTCATCTCTAGCAAAGAAAGTAAAAGAAATAAGGACAAAAATAAAAACTAACTATACATATGCAAGTCACTCCAAAAATAAAAAAACGTGATGCATGGCAAGAAAATGAAAAAGTGAGTGAAAATGAGTGAAAAATAAAGAAAGGTGAAAAATAAAGGTAAAAATGAAGAAAATAAAAAAATGCGTGTGTGCACTCACTCCTCCAAGCTAAACATCACATTGTCCTCAATGTGCTAAGTGTGGCACTAGGACGCATACGATTGGGGAGGGTGGGTGTGGATGCATGCATGATGCGAAATAAAAGGAAAAATAAAGAAAGTAAAATATGATATGATATATGCAGATGATGAATGCAGCATGCATGCAAATGATGGATGGAAAATGCAAAATGAACTATATACATGTGCAACATGGTGGAGATATACATATGGTGCAAAAGCGGTCCCCCAATCTGTGTGAGAGCGGGGGCCCAAACAGATAGATGGGCACAAAATATAAGGGGGAACACTAGCCATCAAGCTAGAGCGACATCACTTACCTGTGGTGGGGGCGGTGGTGGTGGATCCCGCTGTGGACGATCAGGAGGAGGGGCAGGTGCAGGTGTGATCTGATGTGGACGATTTCTCCTAACGTGATCGAGAATGACCGGCGAGTCCTGCTTGACAGAATGCTGAGTGGTCCCGCCTCCCTCACCTATGAGGAGGAGAATAGAGACCAATTGGTCTTCCTGACGATAGTCTCTGAAGGCGACATCATACCTCAGCATAGGGGGCGGGGAGTCTGCCCTAGGGGAAGAGGGACCGGGGTCACCGTCCTATCCCACCTTGAAGCGTGCTACCTCGAACTAAGTCTAGTGCAGCGTGGAGGCATGGGTGTGACGTGAGGTGCAAAAATTACTAATTGTGCTGAATATAGTAAGGAGTGAGTGTACCAAATACGGCGCAGATCCATGTGACTGATGCGTGAGAAGCACCTCTCCTACATCTTCGGTTCAATGTAGGATTTCTCCCAAGCTGTCATTCGGCACAAAGGCAAAGATTAGCGATGAATATCAAAAATATTGGGGTAAATCGAAGAAAATAGTCTATAGATAGGGTTTAATATTTGAATGAGGGAAGAATAGGGTTCACAAAATGAATGGGGGGAAGAGAGGGGCTGAAATATGGCAAAATAGGAAGGGTTTCGACGACAGGCGGGGGTAAGTGCGGCGGCGGATGGTGGACTGGCGTCGGCGGGGTCGGCCCCGGGCAGGACGTGGTGTTCGGTGACCGGGTGATGGAGGAGCTCGGGTGAATGGAGGTTGGCGTGCGGACAAGTCAAGGATAGGAGAGAAAGATCGTAAGAATTGAGGATTTGAGGCTGCCGATTTCGAGTTTTGACAAATTTATGTTGATTTTAAGTCACTCGGTCGAGTGACTTAAGCTTTGGATTTTTTTTCAAAATTTAAGCAGTTTGGTTAGGTAGAACGACTTGACCGAGTAGTTCGAGTCACTCGGGCGAGTGACAGGTTCCACTCGGTCGAGTGGCAATTAGAAACAGAGCATGGGTTTTCGAAAATTTTGTGACAGTCTCCTACTCGGTCGAGTAGGAATATTCACTCGGTCGAGTTGACTGAGTTACTCGGCCAAGTAGACAGGCCTCTCAGAGCACTAATAATTTCCAGAAAGGGGGTTTTCGAGACTTCCATGTACAGTACCCTACTCGGCCGAGTAGGGTCTTCACTCGGCCGAGTGAACAAGTCATCGACCGAGTGGGTTGCTCTTTTCAGCTTCAGACTCTCTGTTTTGCGACGCTTTCTGTTTCTTTCTCTCCCGTTAGTCCCTTCCTTCCTTTGTTGTTCGAGCGCGTCCCTGGAGTGCTCTCATTCATTATGGATGTCCTCCATTCATATGGACTCCTATCTTCTTCTTCCTGAAATGAAAAACATAGCCAGTTGTCAGATTCTTCCTAGACTCTTGACTCTATAGACTAATAAAGATCTAAAACAAGAATGAAAGTAAAATTCAACTAAAAACTAAGATAGAACTGTCGGGTTGCCTCTCGACAAGCGCTCGTTTAAGGTTTTGAGCTTGATCCCTTAAGATTTAGTGTTTAACGCGTGATGTTCGGCGCATAGGAGATGCGCATGTTGAATTTCACAGGGATGCCTTGAGGGTTCAGATGTAGCGCTAGTTCTTCTTTGGCCTCCCTAGTGTGCATCTCCTCTCTAATGTTGTTGAGGGATGACTCCCCCAAGCTTGCATTCTTGGTATCCTTCTTCTTTCCCGGCGGTGGAGATGTGTTTGTCGGTGACGCTTTTTTCCTATGCTTCACCATAGAGAGCTTGCAGAGCTCTCTAATCCTCACGACATCAGCGTTGTTGTTCTCTTCATCGGTGAGCGTGATCACTTCCTCAACGAGAGAATCCAATGGTTCTCCAATCGAGGTGCCTTTTTCAAAAATGGGCTCTCCATCAATGCTATCCGGGTGCAAAGCTCCAGCAACATATGGCACGACATCATTGATGACCTCATCAAGTAGGTGTGACAAACTTTGAGTCGAAGCCTTTCCTAGATAGATACTTTTCACTTCATCGATAGGATCTCCCATGGAGTAGTGCTTGAGTATTTGTTCGTTAACTTTGAATGGTATTCCATCGTTTCCTTCTATCTCAAAAGCTCCTCCTGGATGCATGTGGCGAAGGTTGAATGGCCCCGACCACCGTGATCTCAGCTTCCTGGGAAAAAGTCGGAGCCTCGAGTTGTATAATAAGACCTTATCTCCAACCTTGAATTGCCTCACGGTAATGCGGGCGTCATGGTAGAGTTCGGTTCTTTCTTTGTAGATTCTAGAGTACCGTCATTAGTCCTCCCTGTGATTCGATACCTTCTTGCAACTTAACCGTGCACTTGCGGTCAAGCTACATTGTTTTCCAGGTGTATATCTGAGAGCGATCAAGTTTTTGTTGCACGCCTTTCCGTATATTAGCCGGTATGTGGTAGTGCTAATGGGAGTTCGAAAATTCATACGGTATGTCCATAGTGCACCGTTCAACTTCATGGACTAATCCTTCCTTGACCTATCCACCGTCTTCTCCAGGATTTGCTTGATTTTCCTATACGACACTTCCACTTGCCCACTTGTTTGAGGGTGATAGGCCAAACCAACTTTATGATGCACTCCATACTTCTTCAGCATGGCTTTGAACTTGCTTTATATGAAATGGCTACCTCCATCGCTTATCAATGTTCTCGATACTCCAAAGCGGGGAAATATGTTTTGCTTGAAGAATTTGGAGACCACTCTTGTGTCGTTGGTTGGAGTAGCAATAGCTTCCACCCATTTCAAAACATAGTCAACGGCCAATAATATATATTTATTTCCCCTGCTGGATGGAAAGTGTCCCATGAAATCTACTTCCCAACAATCAAATAGCTCAATTTTCAAGATAGGTTTCATCGTCATCTCATTCCGCTTGGATATGTTTCCCATCCATTGACATCTATCACACTTTTTGACAAACTCATGTGTGTCCTTGAACATAGTGGGCCAAAAGAATCCGCATTGCAATATTTTTGTAATGGTTTTGGAAGCGGCCGCATGTCCCCCGCATGGCATGTCGTGGCAATGCGAGATGATGGAAGTAGCCTCTTCTTTCGAAACACACCTCCGTATAATCATATCCTTGCATACTTTGAAGAAGTATGAGTCTACCCAAAAATAGTTCCGGACCTCATGCATGAATATCCTCTTTTGTTGCGTGGCCATGCTGTGCGGTTTAATATCGCATGCCAAGTAATTCACGAAATCCGCATACCAATGTACCTCCAAGGGTCGGAAGGCGAAGAGCTTCTTGTCGGCAAATGTCTCATCAATATGTAAGCTTTCGTCCTTCCCGTCACGGATTAGTCTTGATAAGTGATCCGCCACAAGATTATCTGTCCCCTTTTTGTCCCAGATCTCCAAGTCAAACTCTTGTAAAAGCAGAATCCATCTTATTAGTCTCGGTTAGCCTCCTATTTGCTCAATAGGTACTTCACTGCCGCGTGATCCGTATGCACAATCACCTTTGATCCAAGAAGGTAGGAACAAGAACTTCTCCATAGAGTAAACCACCTCCAAGAGCTCCTTTTCGGTGGTGGTGTAATTCTTTTGCGCCTCATCCAAAGTCTTGCTTGCATAATATATTGCATGAAGCTTTTTATCCTTTCTTTGCCCTAACACTGCTCCAACCACTTGGTCACTAGCGTCACATATTAGCTCGAAAGGAAGACTCCAATCTAGCGGTTGTATAATTGGAGTAGAAATGAGTGCCTCTTTAACGTATTAAATGCTTGCAAGAAATCATCTGAAAAAACAAAGGGTGCATCTTTAGCAAGTAAAGCCGTTAGTGGTCGGGCAATTTGAGCAAAATCCTTGATAAAACGGCAGTAAAATCCCACATGACCAAGAAATTCTCTAATGCCATTGACATTAATAGGAGGGGTTAGATTTTCTATTACCTCAATTTTAGCTTTGTCAACTTCAATTCCTCTCGATGAGACAAGATGCCCAAGAACTATTCCCTCGGTAACCATGAAATGGCATTTTCCCAGTTAATCATTAGATTATTTTGTTGGCATCTTTTTAAAACTTTGGTTAAATTAGCCAAACATGAGTCGAATTCACTTCCATACACAGAAAAGTCATTCATGAAGACTTCCATCATGTCTTCAATGTAATCGAAAAAAATGGATGTCATGCATCTTTGAAAGATGGCAGAGGCGTTGCAAAGACAAAAGGGCATCCTACGGTAAGCATAAGTGCCATAAGGGCACGTGAAGGTGGTATTTTCCTGGTCGTCCTCGTGGAAGGGAATCTGAAAGAATCCAGAATACCCATCTAAATAGCAAAAATATTTATGCTTAGCAAGACGTTCTAGCATTTGGTCAATAAAGGGTAATTGGTAATGGTCCTTCCGGGTAGCTTTATTCAATTTTCTGTAATCGATGTACACACGCCAACCCGTGACGGTTTTTGTCGATGTAGATTCGCCCTTATCATTTTTTATTACGATCATTCCTCCCTTCTTAGGGACGACGTGAACCAGGCTAACCCATCTGCTGTCAGAAATATGATAGATGATATCAGCTTCAAGCAGTCTAAGGATCTCCTTTTTAACCACCTCCTTCATATTGGCGTTTAACCGCCTTTGAGGCTCTATGGAGGTGGCTTCAGTATTTTCGAGATGAATCCTATGGGTACATAGCCTAGGACTAATCCCCTTGAGGTCAGAAATGCTATAGCCAATGACATCTATATGGCTTCTCATGACATTAAGAAGACTCTCAAGTTAATGGTGCTTGAGACTAGCATTAACAATCACAGAATAGGTCAATTTATCACCCAAAAATGCGTACCTTAAGTTAGGAGGTAATTGTTTTAGTTCTACCTCAGGGGGTGCTGTACCCCCCGTTTCCTTTTCTTATGAAAACATGGCATCATCGGCCTCATCTTCAGCCACTTCCTCTTCAGAAGATAGGATCTCGCATGACGACTCAAAATCACTGCTCAGTGAGGATGGAGCATCAAAGTATGTGCTAGGTGACTCCGCTCCCAAGTCGATGGAACCACCGCTCTCCTCTTGTTCATACATATTATCAAAATGGTAAGTTAGTGTATAAACCCATGCCACAAAAGGTTTCATCAAGCATACTTCCTTGAATGTCGGTATCCCAAAGTAGTTATTCACGAGCTTGATCTCTTCGGTGCATGCTTTGATGCCTTCATTCATTGTAGGCCGGGGAACTCCATCAACTTCAAGATATAGCTTATCATCTCTAGCATCGACTCTAATGCTGCCCTTGATCGTTCCTTCCAGGGAGATTTGATCAATGATGAAGGTAGCAAATAGTTGCTCAAGCAGGTCCTCCATATTGATGGCAATGGGTCACATGGCTTTAACCTCGTCCACAAGTTCCTCCAGAAGGGGTGTAAAAGTATCGGTGTATCGCGGGCCAGAGTCCGTGCCCATCTTTGCGTCTTCCAGATAACCTGCTAAATACCAATAGGGAAGTCTGGAAAACAACGTCAGTAATTGTGTGAGTACTTAGTAAGAAAAATAAAATACAGATGCCTCCCCGACAACGGCGCCAAAAACTTGACCGACCGCCGGATACACTCCCCAGGGGTGAGATGTAGCTTTACCGCAAGTGCATGGTTAAGTGGCAAGCAGGTATCGAATCACAGGGAGGACTAATGATGGCACTCTATTTTGGTTACTAAGCTATTTGGTGGAAAAAAATTTGAGAATGGATGGTGTAACAATCGTTCGAGTGTTAATGCAAATTCAATATAATAAAGATGTCTAGGGCTCAGAAATCCCCACTATGGATTTTCAAGTCGTCAACGTGAGTTATAAAATACCATGCAATCAAACTTGAGTTAAGGTGAACTTGCCGCAACTAATTGGAGAACCGACGCACGCTGTCGCGCTATTGTAGGTCTATAGTAATCTAAACTAGAGCCTCGCTGTCGCGCAAGCCCAGTCTAGACCACTAGCATTAAGGTCGACAATTATGTCCAATTCCAACTCAAGTCATTGTCACGCAACTTGAGTTTAGATCTAGATCTTGATAATTTGTATCTGTTCACTGTCGTGCAACGAATACGAGTATAGGAAAACAATAAAAATGCTAGCTTTGGTCGCCGTCGTGCACCAAATCTAGGAAATCTCGATTGTAATCCTAAATCGAATATTTAGGGCTTTCCTTGGATCAAGATCCTCTGTCAAGCTCACGAGATCCAAGAGAAATCCATATCTATTTGTAGTAAATCAATCAAGATCTAACCTTTTTAACAAGTCTAATATCATAGCAATTCAATAGATCTTACAATTCAAACATTAGATACATAGGGTTCATCCCTTTGCCCTAGAGCAAAGGAACTACTCACAAATCATATTAGAAATCGATCGGAAAACAAGATCAACAATGGAATTCATCATGCAATCAAGATTCAATAAGAGATATAGCATAAAAATCAAAACTTTCAAGAGATCAAGACAAACTAATGTCGCCAAAGAAGCTTTCAATAGAAAATTTAGATCCAATCTTCAATCACTTGCCAATTCAAAAGCTTAACTAGAGCTAAAAACTCAAGAAAAATATTCTAAGGAGTCTATCTGGTTTCCCCTGGGGCTGGAGACAAAACTGGGCTTAAATACATGCCCAAAAGAAACAAAAAATACAAACCAAACTGCCCCTGCGCCGCCAGAAACCCTAGTTTTTCCGACTGGGCGTCTGCGCTACTCGGTCGAGTGGGAATCTTGCTCGGTCGAGTGAGAATTCTACACGGCCGAGTATGGAAATCTGCATATCATCCAAAAAACAGAGAAGTCATCATGGCTCTCTTCAAAATCTTGGCATCCACTCGGGCGAATGGAGTTCTTACTCGGCTGAGTGGAATTCACCACTCGACCGAGTACATTATGGTACTCAGGCTGGCAGTTGTCGTCGTATCAGCTTTGCTCGGCCGAGTAAGCTGCTTCACTCGGCCGAGTGAGCTGCCTTACTCAGCCGAGTGGCCTGTCCATAGCTCATTTCTTCTCCTCCTCGCTTCCTCGTCGATTCCTTCGACGTCCTTCTTCTTCCACTCATCCTCCATCGCTGTTAACTCTCCGATATGATCATTGGCGATGCTCCGGCATGCATGCAAGTCCTCTAGGCTCCAAATTGCACCCGATTACTCTATATCTCCTGAAATCAGACAAAAAACAAGAAATAATGAAAATTATCGAAACATCGTCAAATAATCGTGAAAATCGCGATATGAGCAATCGAAATGGCATGCAAATAAGCAAAAATAAAGTGTAAAATATGAGCCTATCACGCATCTGTCTATGATATGTATGTAGTAGGTGTATATAAGGCTATTGTATAAGTGTGATATAGTTAGCTATATGAAGTAATTAGAATGTAGGCGTGTGTATGTGTTAGTGTGTATGTTTTGCTTTATGTATGGGACATAACTATGGTATGTGTAACTGTATGGTATTGGATTGGATTTGTAATATTTTACATACATGGTATGAATTTGGTAAATATATATTGTATGTATCTAACTCGGTATAATGATATGTGTGGTTTTTTTTGGAAAGTTAGCGTATAGTTTTATTAATATCTGTAAAGTATACATAGTGCTCCTTAATGGTCAGTAATTCTACTAGAGAGAGGATAAGTGTGGTTATATATATATATATATATATATATATATATATATATATATATATATATATATATATATATATATATATATATATATATATGAGGAGGGATCAAATGACCCCCAAAAATGACCCCCCAAAATGACCCCCTATCAAAAATCCTATGCCCCCCATTTTTTCGGAAGATCCGAACCGTTCATCTTGATCTCCACCCTTTAAATACATGACCCACCAATTTTCAACCCGATCCCATGTGTTTTGCCCGTTCATCAACCATTCGCAAAAGTTCTATTCATGCGAAACCGTTAAATTTGGGTCAGATGGATGAACGGGCAAAACACATGGGATCGGGTTGAAAATTGGTGGGTCAGGTATTTAAAGGGTGGAGATCAAGATGAACGGTTCGGATCTTCCGAAAAAATAGTGGGCATAGGATTTTTGATAGGGGGTCATTTTTGGGGGTTATTTTTGGGGGTCATTTGATCCCTCCTATATATATATATATATATATATATATATATATATATATATATATATATATATATATATATATATATATATATAGCCCTTATCCAACAAATACCCCAAGGCCACCATGTACAACAGATTGGTGGATAAAATTAGAAAGAGGATCAGCGGTTGGATTTCAACTTCTTTATCGATTTTGGGGCGGATAGAACTGGTTAGAACTGTAATCTACGGAATGATATCCTTCTGGTCGCATGTTTACAAGATTCCCACCTCGGTTCTCCGCACGATTACTAACCTATGTAGAACATCTGGGGGGCTACTAACACATGGGCTTGGAAAGATGCATGTAAGACGAAAGAAGAAGGGGGGTTGAGCTTCGACTCCTCTCTGAATTGAATCTGGCATCCGGTGTAAAACTAACTTGGAGAATGCTTGAGGGGAAGGGCTTATGGGCTGACTATATGCGACACAAATATAAAGATACTTCATCATTCTTTGCGGCGAAAAGTGCAGCGACACAATCAGGTACATGGAAATTCCTCCTCCACTGTAGAAAAGTTTTGCAGAATCTGATTACCAAGAAAGTAAAGAATGGGAATGACACTTTATTTTGGCATGACAACTGGCTCCCGTGTGGTACCCTAAAAAGTCTATACGATTTGCCGGAGGGTGATAGCTATAAGCGGGTCAGGGAGTCCGGGGGGGGCATGGATTAGCGACCCTGCTATTGAACATATCAAGCCAATTCTCCACCATATTAAACTGGTCCCTGGTGATGATGTGTGGGAATGGAAGCCTGGGCCTATTTTCAGGTACAAGGATGCTTGGGAGCAAATTCGGGACAGAGGAGCACCAAAAATGGCGCTGGTCCTACTGCGTGCCCTCAAGGGTAAGTTGCTAACTAAAGAACTCATATCCAGGTGGGGGACCAATATCAACAGCGAATGTGAGTTGTGCAACGAGGGAACCGCCGAGACTATTGGCCATGTCTTTTTCGGATGCACTTATTCCTCTTACATCTTGCGTAGAGGGTTATTGACGATGGGGGTGCTTTCAGCTGTGGGACCTGATCTTGCTGATGTGAGGAAATTCCTGCTCACTCAGTTCGGAAAAAAAGACACTATGGGTCGGCTATCAAAAAAATTTCTGGCCGCTGCGGTGTGGCACCTCTGGAGAGAAAGGAATAGGCGAGTCTTCAACAAGGTCCAGAGATGCAAAACAGTGATTTTCGAGGAAATATCAGCGGACATTAGAATTGCTCTGCGGAAGCTTGATGGAATTGACGAAGATGCGGCTGATGCTATGCAAAATTGGGAGATCTCAGGAATTGGCTGATTCGGCCATGATGTCTCTTCTATTGCTATTTTGCCTATTCTTTTACTAGTTTTTCTTTTATAGATACTTGGCTTGTGTATAGGTTTTTGGAATTAATAGTTGTGGGTGACGACGCTTGTGTCCGCTCCCCACTCTATTGAAACCAAAAAACCAGTTTGATGTCACGCTGTATTGTTTTGTACATTCAATAATAAAGTGCATACATGCCAACTTACTCTTATATATATTATATATATATATATATATATATATATATATATATATATATATATATATATATATATATATATATATATATATATATATATGCACTACTTAAATGCTCCATCAGATCGATCATACCTTTTTAACTCTTATACCTAAGGGCTCTAATGCTTCTTGGTTGGGAGATTACAGACCTATTGCTTGTTGCAATGTGCTCTACAAGATTATCAGCAAGGTGATTTGTAACAGGCTAAAATTAGTAGTGTTGGAGCTTGTGTCTCCTAATCAGGCAGCATTCATTAAGGGTAGGTTGCTTGCGGATTGTGCCCTGTTGGCGCATTAACAGATATGGGATTTTAGCAATCCGATGGGTAGCATGTCTTGTCTCAAATTGGACCTTCGCAAGGCCTTTGACAGTGTTAATAGGGAATTCATCTACTATATGATGCACAAGATGGGGTTTGGGAGGAAATTCATTGGTTGGATATGTGAATGTATATCCACACCCTCTTTCTAAGTTATGATCAATGGGTCCCCGTACGGATTTTTCCAATCTAACAGAGGCCTTAGACAAGGGGATCCCCTATCGCCTTACCTTTTTGTCATAGTTATGGAAGCTTTCTCTCTATTGATGGCCAGAAATGTTGTGAAAGGGGTGGTGCAGCCTATGAAGAGGAGAGAGGGCATCAGTACGCATCTATTATTTGTCGATGATCTGCTTGTTTTCTGCCGGGCTAATACTAGATCGTTTGAGGGGTTGAAGGAGCTTCTTGGCACTTTTCGGGACTTCACAGGTCTGGAGGTGAATTGGGGGAAGAGTGCTGTTATTTTCAGTAAAGGGGCTAAGAACACCAGTATCTTGGCTGGTATTTTGGGGATCAGGAGGTTGATCGGGCTTAGTATATACCTGTGTCTTCCTCTCTCGTCTCACTACCCTAAAGCATCCATGTATGAGAGATTATTGGATAGATGCAAGAAGCGGTTACAGGGATGGGTTTCCTCTTCACTCTCTATTTCAGGGCGTATTGAGTTAGTTCGCTCTGTCATCTACGGCATGGTTTCTTTTTTGCTGCAGGCCTTTCAAATTCCTAAATCGGTTTTAAGGGCTATAAATGCTTTATGCAGGAGATTCATTTGGGGGAAGCTTCTTTTTGGGGGTGGAGGGATGTTTGTAGGCCGAAAACTGAGGGGGGTGTTCGCCTTAGACATTTAGCTGATCTTAATATTGCGCATGGTATTCGGATGACCTGTCGCTTACTCACACACAATGGGCTGTGGCCACTTACATGAGGGGGCAGTATCTCACGGAGAGGGGGGTTTTTTTAGAGAAAAAAGTCTTGCTACTCAATCCGGGACTTGGAAGTTTATTCTTTATTGTCGCAAATATTCTCAGAAGATTATCGGGCGAAGAGTGGGGGATGCCCGATCCACACTTTTTTGGTATGATAGTTGGCTCCCATGTGGCCCCTTGCATGACTCTTATGAGATTCCTGAAGGGGAAGAGGGGAGAAGAGTTTGTGATTACTGGGAAAGAGGGGGCTGGGTGGAAGATAGAAGTACCCAGCCTATCATGCCGCTCCTAGCCTAGGTTAGGCTCAATACAGATGTGGATAGATGGATATGGAAGCCAGGGAGTTCATGCACTTTGAGAAATGCTTGGGATGGGGTGCGAGCTAGACATCCCAGATTTCATTATCACGGTCTTGTTTGGTTTAAGGGGCATATTCCTAAAATGGCGATCACCCTGCTTCGTGGTATACATCGTAAGCTTCTTACCCGTGATATCCTTGCTAGGTGGAGTATTGATACCCCTATGGACTGTGAATTATGCAGAGATGGTACTGGCGAGAGTGTGGATCACATATATTTTGATTGCAGATTCTCGAGGCATATTCTTTGTGAGAGCCTGGCTAGATTAGGCATTAAGGAGCAGGGGCCCTTCACACTTATTGAGGTGTGTGAGCTTCTTAACAACAAATATAGGAGCGGAGACAGTTTGGGTAGACTCGCCAAGACAGTTCTTGCCATGATTGTTTGGCATATCTGGAGGGAGCGTAATAAAAGAATATTTGAGGGGATTACTTCTCCTGCTGACCAGATACTTGTTGATATTACTGCTGACGTCAGGATTGTGCTCAGATCTATAGAGAGGGAGAGAGCGTCTGATAGTAGACCCCTAAACAACTGGGGGCTTCATGGAGGGCTGGGTTGAGTTTTACATACCTATGTACTTTGTGATATGTGTATATAGTGGGAGCTGAATAAGGGCAGGTAGGCAGTAATTGAGGATGACGGCGCTTGTGTCCTCTCTCCTCTTTACTTGCCTTCCATGTACCTGTTTAGATCCATGTACTTACACTGATTCTATATAGATATTCATTTACTCTTCATTCATATATATATATGCATATATATATATGTATATGTAACGGCCTGTTTTTATCAAGACAACTATTTACGTATTTAACCTATTTTCAATTTTTTTAAAACTATTTTATAATGGTTTGTCAGGAGTTTTATGATTTCAAAAATTTCTTATAAAAATATTTTGAGATACCAGACTAGTCATGAAGTATGTTAGTAAGTTTGAGTTTCATCAAATACTCAAAACAATTCTGGTAAAAAAATTCATTTTCAGTTATTACCGTTTTGGCTTAATGAATTTATTTTCTATTCAAACATCATCAAAATGATTTCAAACTTCTACGGTAACATTCTATGATCAATTAGGGTCTCCCACATTAATTTCGTAATTTTCTGAAGTCAAATCAATAGAGAACCCGCGGACCCGCTTCCTAAACGTTTTGGCCTAAAACTAGTATCTCCGTAGCTCAAACCCTGAAACGGATTTCGTATTTGCGATCCTCGCGACGATACGATCCCGTGGGTATGTTTTCGTAATTTTTCGGACACGTTTACTAGTAGGGGCAAAATCGTAATTTCGTACTGTTAATTACTTTTACTAATTACGTATTTACTGATTAATTTTTACTTAATTACCCTAATCTAATCACCTACCCCTCACGTTGGCAGCCCATGTGAAATATGTGTAAGCTTAATTTCTAAGTTTAGTCAATCCCCTAACCTAACACAACCTAACCTAATTAATATCATTGACTAAGTATTAACTCCCTACTAATTTTAACCCTATAAATACCCCTCTCAGCTTAACCCAAAACCTGTACCCGCTAATAACCCCTAAGCCCCGAAGCCCACGGCAAACCCGATCCCCTCGTAAACTGCCTCAACTCTCTCTCTCTCTCTTCTCTCTTCTCTCTGTTCTCTCGTCTCTCCCTAACACACACACTCTCTCCCCGTTATTTTCTCAAACCCAGGCTCACTTCATTCTTAACTCACGCACGCCTTCCCTCTCCCCGCACTCCCCTCCATCGACGAGAGCTCGACCGCCGACTTCGCCCTCGACTTCGCCTGCCATCTCCGCCGCGTTCCGACGCCGGCGACCCGCTGCTCAACCCCCAAGCAGAACCCCCTCTGCCCTCTCCGCCTTGCACGAGGCCACGCTCCGAAACCCCATCGCTTCACCACTATAGCCCCCGAGCTCCGACGACGAAGCTGCCACGACCGCCACCGGGGCCACCGCCGTACCCCCGCCTCCCTGAACCACCGCCTCCGTCTCCCCAAGCCACTAACCCCCCGCAACCACGGCGAGCCCCACCCCGTTCCGCCATTCGCCGATGAAGCCCAGCAACGAGCTGAGCTCGCTGCCCCCGCTCCGACGTCGCCACGAACGGAGCAGCGCCACTCCCTCCGACAGAGCCCCGACGCCAACGCCGCCGTGCACCCTACGAAGTAGCTCGACGCCGGCGAAGCTCCTGCAGCGCCTCCCCCGCCACCGTCCACTTCGAGCATCGCCTGTACATCGTCGACGGCGACCCCAGCCACGGCGACGACGACCGTCGCTTCCCCCCTTCGAAGCTTCGCTCGCCGCCTCGCTGTTTCCTCCGAGCCACGCCGGAACTCCGACGCCGCCTCGCCTTGCCCCGCCACGACGCCGACCCCCTTGCCACCGCCGTCGCTCCCGAGCGCCGTCGCTCCCCGCCTCCGAGCGAAGCCCTCCCCCAGCGATCGGACAACGGTGGGTACGTAAACACCCTCGATGGAAATTCCGTAATTACGGAGATTAATTCGTATTTTCGTTTTTAACTAATTAATAAATGGGTTTTATGGTGTAAAATCCATAACTTGAAATATTGGGCCCGGAAAAATAAAAAACTAGGCCTAGAAAATCAGAAACGATGTTCCGGACCCAACGACGTTAGTTTCATCTCAATTTAATGCTTAATTTTTCCAGAATTAATTTTTAAGCCCAAAACTTAAATACGTCATTTTCATTTAAAAATTCAAAACTTCTTATTTTTACGTAAACTTATATATGATAAAAATATATGTTAAAGAACTCTTCGAGACGGTCATTTTGACAGCTCACTTGCAACATTCCGATGTAGATTACATCCAGAATAAATTGTTGAATAAATACATTACTAATTGAAAAATAGATTTTAAATTGATTTTGAGCTTTGAAAAATTATAAAAATTAACAGAAGCATCTGAAAAATATTTCCTCTTGCAGAAAAATTATTTTCATCATATCTAGTCTATAGAAAAATTTAGAACATTTTCCGACACCGTTTTAGCCAGTTTTGAAAATCAGAACGATCAGAATATTTAGATAGGAACGTTGTGTGTTTTAATCAACGTTTTTGTGTTGCAGGAACAAACTATTGTGCACCTACTTCAGAGGAAGACCTAGATCAAATTCCGGCTAGCTACGACAGCCTCGAAATTGGTAAGTCACGACTAATTCTAAAATTAGAAAATTAGATAAGTGTACCCGTATGAACTTAGAACATCACTATAGCCTCCGAACGGCTACTTGACTTGAACCAAACTAGAGACCTAATCTAATAGGAAAGTAATCAACTACAGATTACTTTGCCAACTTTCAACTTTGGTGGTTGTAACACACAATCATCAATTTGGGTAAATTGTGTGCTGACGAAACTACCACCCCTACACCAACAGTTTTTGTATCCCATGTTTGTTGGACTTGTCTTTATCCTCAAATTTCTTAGCATCTGCTCTGCTTTACTTTCTGGTTTTAAAACCAGTGGTCCTGGTTAACTATCATCGTGAACAAGGAATTGATAACATCTTGAGAAACATGTTGTGGAATATCTTGTGGAATATCTGGTAGAACATCGCTGGAACATCTTGTGGAACATCCCGTATAAAATATGTTTATAGAACACTTGACACTTCACTGGGGTTTTTGGGGTAACTCATAGTTCGAGAGAGTATGGGAGTGACTGGAGTTCAATCTTCCCGTCCTGCTGCCTGTGTTTCGGCATACCGTCCTGCTGCCTGGGTTTTGGCAAAATACATGTCCTGCTGCCTGTGTTTTTAGCATTCGTCTGGGTCGCGTCCAGGCAAGAGATGGACTTGATGGTCACATATTGTACTCTCCGACTTGAGTCATGTAGTGTAGTTACTTTTGCACAGTCACTTTTACTTTACGCATTACAGTCACCTTTACTTTACACGTCCCATGCACGTTACTTACTACACTTGCGCAGTCACCAGTACTTTACTTAGCGTACTTTTAGCAGTAGTATGTTTCACTTCCTTAGCCTGTTTTACACTCGTACCACCACAGTACAGTCGTTCTTTCCTTTCAGTTCCGTTTACTTTTACTACTCAGTTGTGTACAGTTGTTGCTCAGTACTTTACTTTTCACTCTGATCTGCTTGTACGTAGTTACTTTTGTCATACTTGTGCACTGCTTCTTTTCTATATTTAGAATTGTTGTGACTTACCTACGGTTCCATCTCCGTGGCACCGCAGACGACATACATATGGAGATAGATTCTCCTGAGCTAATAGCGCCAGAATTCGACCGCAGCTTCCAGATTTATTTTCACTTATGTACTTTTCTTCTTTCATGTATATTTGTTGGGACATCTTGTATAGTATGGATTGTAATAATTGGACACTATTTGAGTATTTTTGTACATCTCTGCATCGTGGCTATTTTGGTTTCACTGGTAACCTGCAGGACCTGCGCAAATATCAAATAAGTAACGGGCCTCCGGGAGCGGGTCGTTACAAGTTTGGTGGCCCACTCAGGTCCGTGCTAACTACCTCGTGAACAATATAGCAAGATCAGGATGTACAATATAAAATACTCAAATTAACCTCGAGTACGAGACGTCTCGAGTGTTCACCTGTATTGGATATACGGGTGAAGCGTCCTTATTACCATCTTCATTAGGTCTTCCTTGATTCCCATCATCTTCTTTGAACTCTTAACCCTTGCTTAGGAACTCGTGTTCCATTCTTTCGATATACCCTCCCTAGTAACCTCTTTTGCTAGCAGTTATAGTAATTTTTCATAGGTTGAACTATCTACCCACTTCATCATCATCACCCTTCCTTCAGTTGATGATGGCACGCATATAAATGATAAGCTTCCTTCAATGGACCATGATCCGGTCAATGTGCTTGGCTAAGTTTGTTGGATCACCCTTGCTAGACTTGGGGTAAGTGATCCTGGCTTAGTCACTTCCATGGCCATGTTCCGCTGGACCGCAAGGACGTAAATCATGATTATGTAACGCCATCGATCTTCATCACTATAACCCTTCCGTTGGCTTAATGACCTTTCGATTGACCTTCTTAGAATCTTTCTATTTCTAGTTATCTTGAACTCTAGCTACGTTTATTTTAAGGAGGGTAGCGTTCGACTTTTCGATCACCAGAAGTTCGAGTTCGACAACGGAAGCAAATCGAAGGATGCTCAGAAGTGTTTGAGGACGGTGACGAATTAAACTGAGATGCGTTAGCTGATGCCGATACTTCTTCATCTTTCTTGGACTCGTCTTTATCTGAACATATTTTGACTTGAGACTAGTCATAAAAGCTATGGTGATGTCAGTAGTATGTTTCATTCATAACATCTCTTGTTTTCTTGATGCTATAATATCACATTATATTTCATGCTATTAACAACTTATTTTTCATTTATCGTAATCATTCATCAAGCCTTTCTTTCGATCGGTTGATTTGCTTAAGCAATGATCGGTCTTCTTAATTCCGAGGACGGAATTATTTTAAGGAGGGTAGAATGTAACGGCCTGTTTTTATCAAGACAACTATTTACGTATTTAACCTATTTTCAATTTTTTTAAAACTATTTTATAATGGTTTGTCAGGAGTTTTATGATTTCAAAAATTTCTTATAAAAATATTTTGAGATACCAGACTAGTCATGAAGTATGTTAGTAAGTTTGAGTTTCATCAAATACTCAAAACAATTCTGGTAAAAAAATTCATTTTCAGTTATTACCGTTTTGGCTTAATGAATTTATTTTCTATTCAAACATCATCAAAATGATTTCAAACTTCTACGGTAACATTCTATGATCAATTAGGGTCTCCCACATTAATTTCGTAATTTTCTGAAGTCAAATCAATAGAGAACCCGCGGACCCGCTTCCTAAACGTTTTGGCCTAAAACTAGTATCTCCGTAGCTCAAACCCTGAAACGGATTTCATATTTGCGATCCTCGCGACGATACGATCCCGTGGGTATGTTTTCGTAATTTTTCGGACACGTTTACTAGTAGGGGCAAAATCGTAATTTCGTACTGTTAATTACTTTTACTAATTACGTATTTACTGATTAATTTTTACTTAATTACCCTAATCTAATCACCTACCCCTCACGTTGGCAGCCCATGTGAAATATGTGTAAGCTTAATTTCTAAGTTTAGTCAATCCCCTAACCTAACACAACCTAACCTAATTAATATCATTGACTAAGTATTAACTCCCTACTAATTTTAACCCTATAAATACCCCTCTCAGCTTAACCCAAAACCCGTACCCGCTAATAACCCCTAAGCCCCGAAGCCCACGGCAAACCCGATCCCCTCGTAAACTGCCTCAACTCTCTCTCTCTCTTCTCTCTTCTCTCTGTTCTCTCGTCTCTCCCTAACACACACACTCTCTCCCCGTTATTTTCTCAAACCCAGGCTCACTTCATTCTTAACTCACGCACGCCTTCCCTCTCCCCGCACTCCCCTCCATCGACGAGAGCTCGACCGCCGACTTCGCCCTCGACTTCGCCTGCCATCTCCGCCGCGTTCCGACGCCGGCGACCCGCTGCTCAACCCCCAAGCAGAACCCCCTCTGCCCTCTCCGCCTTGCACGAGGCCACGCTCCGAAACCCCATCGCTTCACCACTATAGCCCCCGAGCTCCGACGACGAAGCTGCCACGACCGCCACCGGGGCCACCGCCGTACCCCCGCCTCCCTGAACCACCGCCTCCGTCTCCCCAAGCCACTAACCCCCCGCAACCACGGCGAGCCCCACCCCGTTCCGCCATTCGCCGATGAAGCCCAGCAACGAGCTGAGCTCGCTGCCCCCGCTCCGACGTCGCCACGAACGGAGCAGCGCCACTCCCTCCGACAGAGCCCCGACGCCAACGCCGCCGTGCACCCTACGAAGTAGCTCGACGCCGGCGAAGCTCCTGCAGCGCCTCCCCCGCCACCGTCCACTTCGAGCATCGCCTGTACATCGTCGACGGCGACCCCAGCCACGGCGACGACGACCGTCGCTTCCCCCCTTCGAAGCTTCGCTCGCCGCCTCGCTGTTTCCTCCGAGCCACGCCGAAACTCCGACGCCGCCTCGCCTTGCCCCGCCACGACGCCGACCCCCTTGCCACCGCCGTCGCCCCCGAGCGCCGTCGCTCCCCGCCTCCGAGCGAAGCCCTCCCCCCAGCGATCGGACAACGGTGGGTACGTAAACACCTTCGATGGCAATTCCGTAATTACGGAGTTTAATTCGTATTTTCGTTTTTAACTAATTAATAAATGGGTTTTATGGTGTAAAATCCATAACTTGAAATATTGGGCCCGGAAAAATAAAAAACTAGGCCTAGAAAATCAGAAACGATGTTCCGGACCCAACGACGCTAGTTTCATCTCAATTTGATGCTTAAATTTTCCAGAATTAATTTTTAACCCCAAAACTTAAATACGTCATTTTCATTTAAAAATTCAAAACTTCTTATTTTTACGTAAACTTATATATGATAAAAATATATGTTAAAGAACTCTTCGAGACGGTCATTTTGACAGCTCACTTGCAACATTCCGATGTAGATTACATCCAGAATAAATTGTTGAATAAATACATTACTAATTGAAAAATAGATTTTAAATTGATTTTGAGCTTTGAAAAATTATAAAAATTAACAGAAGCATCTGAAAAATATTTCCTCTTACAGAAAAATTATTTTCATCATATCTAGTCTATAGAAAAATTTAGAACGTTTTCTGACACCGTTTTAGCCAGTTTTGAAAATCAGAACGATCAGAATATTTAGATAGGAACGTTGTGTGTTTTAATCAACGTTTTTGTGTTGCAGGAACAAACTATTGTGCACCTACTTCAGAGGAAGACCTAGATCAAATTCCGGCTAGCTACGACAGCCTCGAAATTGGTAAGTCACGACTAATTCTAAAATTAGAAAATTAGATAAGTGTACCCCTACGAACTTAGAACATCACTATAGCCTCCGAACGGCTACTTGACTTGAACCAAACTAGAGACCTAATCTAATAGGAAAGTAATCAACTACAGATTACTTTGCCAACTTTCAACTTTGGTGGTTGTAACACACAATCATCAATTTGGGTAAATTGTGTGCTGACGAAACTACCACCCCTACACCAACAGTTTTTGTATCCCATGTTTGTTGGACTTGTCTTTATCCTCAAATTTCTTAGCATCTGCTCTGCTTTACTTTCTGGTTTTAAAACCAGTGGTCCTGGTTAACTATCATCGTGAATAAGGAATTGATAACATCTTGAGAAACATGTTGTGGAATATCTTGTGGAATATCTGGTAGAACATCGCTGGAACATCTTGTGGAACATCCCGTATAAAATATGTGCATAGAACACTTGACACTTCACTGGGGTTTTTGGGGTAACTCATAGTTCGAGAGAGTATGGGAGTGACTGGAGTTCAATCTTCCCGTCCTGCTGCCTGTGTTTCGGCATATCGTCCTGCTGCCTGGGTTTTGGCAAAATACATGTCCTGCTGCCTGTGTTTTTGGCATTCGTCTGGGTCACGCCCAGGCAAGAGATGGACTTGATGGTCACATATTGTACTCTCCGACTTGAGTCACGTAGTGTAGTTACTTTTGCACAGTCATTTTTACTTTACGCATTACAGTCACCTTTACTTTACACGTCCCATGCACGTTACTTACTACACTTGCACAGTCACCAGTACTTTACTTAGCGTACTTTTAGCAGTAGTATGTTTCACTTCCTTAGCCTGTTTTACACTCGTACCACCACAGTACAGTCGTTCTTTCCTTTCAGTTCCGTTTACTTTTACTACTCAGTTGTGTACAGTTGTTGCTCAGTACTTTACTTTTCACTCTGATCTGCTTGTATGTAGTTACTTTTGTCATACTTGTGCACCGCTTCTTTTCTATATTTAGAATTGTTGTGACTTACCTACGGTTCCATCTCCGTGGCACCGCAGACGACGTACATATGGAGATAGATGCTCCTGAGCTAATAGCGCCAGAATTCGACCGCAGCTTCCAGATTTATTTTCACTTATGTACTTTTCTTCTTTCATGTATATTTGTTGGGACATCTTGTATAGTATGGATTGTAATAATTGGACACTATTTGAGTATTTTTATACATCTCTGCATCGTGACTATTTTGGTTTCACTGGTAACCTGCAGGACCTGCGCAAATATCAAATAAGTAACGGGCCCCCGGGAGCGGGTCGTTACAGTATATATATATGTATATATATATATATATAGAGTGATGCTATGGTGAGAAGGTGAGAAGAGTGGCTTAAAGTGAGAAGAAAGATCTGGGCAGTCCGATTTCTGATGAGGATATTGTATGGCTCAGATCGCTCCCTGCGCGCACACGTGCATCCCACGTGTTCCCCGAAAATTCACGAGAGGGAGTCCCAGCTCCCTCGCTCGCTCGCTCGTTCTCTCTGCCGAAGAAACCCCAAAAAAACCCTCACGCTCTCTCTCTCTCTCTGCGCCGAAGAACCCCCAAGAAGAACCCTCTCGTCCGATGTGCTCTGCCATCGAAAGAAGAACACTACAGGTCTCTTTGCTCCTCATCTCAATCGTGGTATTATCTCTTTTCCTTAATTCCTAGGGTTTATGGGTTTAGATTTTTTTCTTCCTTATTAGGGTTCAGATCTAGGGGAAAAAGTTTTCTTTGAACTATATGTGCTGTTGATGAATCGTTAATTGATATGTGATGTTAAACAAAATACAAAATTCTTACGATGAATTATATTTGATGTTGGAAAAAAAAATTAAGTTTATGGGAAAAAATTGCAGATTCCATATGAGATAGAATTTCTGGGGATTAGTTAAAAAATATTGCAGATTCCAAATTTTAAACTTGTAGCAATGAAATATTATGAAGATTCCATAGCCTTCTTCATAGTTTCTGAAGTTTTTATGAGGCAAGGGCATGTCAGGAGTTTTTGCATTTATTCCATACCCCATAGTTTCTGAATTTTTTGTGAGGAAAGTGAATGTTTGGAGTTTTTGCATTTATTCATACATCATATTTTTTGAAGTTTTTCAAACCAGCACGTTCCTATTATTTACTTGCTATTCTTGCTGCTCAGGGGTACTTATGTCAGTATGTATCACCAACTCATTTATCTTCCATTTCGCTTTTTTTGTGCAAACTCACTCCATTATTGGTAAGATGGGGTATAGGAAACATATTCTACAATGATAGGCAGTTCCTGGACAGCAATCTCATATTTTAACTTTAAAGCTAATAGCTATAAGAAGAATTTGAATGTTGCAGAGGCAAGAGAACCAACAAGGTCAGAATTTCATATTTATCCATCTCCGAAATGGCAAATTTTCATCTTGTATCAACAACAAGTTCCGTTCTTTACATACTCTGTTCTTTGTACTCTACATTCAATATGTCATGTTGAGGCGAGGTTATTGTTTAATTGAGAAGGTGATTCTAAATATTTGGTAGGAGGCCAAAGAAGGGATGAAAAATGACACTATGGAAAAATTTGTGTTGATCCTCATTAAAAAGAGGAGAATATATTTGAATCTTTATCATCGTATTACTATGTGTTTCTACAATTGTTTGTGGTACTTAGGAATCTAATTTTCCATGGAGGTGCTGAATGGTTGCTTGTGGCATTTGTTCTGTAATTTTTTTGGTCACTGGATCTCTAGCCGATTAAGTGGAAATTGACACAACCTTGTACCAATATGTGCATACACTTGAACATTTTTGCCGCAGTAGATAAGTTTGCATTCCAAAACAAAACTAGCATTTTACAGACATTGACTTTATTTCTCTTAGACCACAATGTAACTTGAATAATTCTTTTGAATGTGCATGGTCATCTACCTTGGCTTATAGTCTAAAAAACATCCAATTGATTTTTGTTGCCGACTGTTCTTCATCAAGCTTCACAATTTTAGAATCAGTGTAAAATTTGTTTGGGTTTCCTCTTTTTCTCGAAAAAAGCAAATCTAGCTTGATGCTGAATCAATGCTGAAACGAGCTTAAAACTTCATTCAAGCTCCCTCGTACACTGCTTCAATGAGCTTTTTATATGGTCAACTACGAGCAAAACCTCAAGCTTCGTGAGCCCATTCACAGCCATGGCATTACTTGGAACTTGTAATGGGTCTACTGTTGGTTAGAACCTGGATCTCCAAGCTTGTTAGCTCGAAATGAGCTAGTATCAATGTCTAACTGAGAGAATCCCCAAAATACAATGAAACTATGAATTTATTGTCCTCTCAAAATTATATTCTTGTACTCATATATTTTTTTATTTGGTTACACTTGTACTCATATTTACCTTGGATTTAACAATAATATAGTTTACTTCATGTAGGGTAAAAATTGTCTGGAAACATATGCCCATTCTTGTGTATCAGTTTTTGTTGAATCTGGAAATATATGCTCAGTCGTGTTTTGGAAATATTTTGGTGAATCTGGATTTGCACATTCTTATGTTTTGGAAATATTTTGGAAGTATTTCAACAAATGGATCTATGATACACAAAAAAATGTATAATACTATGAAAAAACAAAATGACACACTATATGTTTTTTCCCATCTTGTTGTAAATCTGATAATGTGTAATTTTTTTTTTTCACGTAGGTGGGTTACTGAATGGAATCAACAAATGGAACAAATGGATTCAACAAATGGATCTTGAAGGATTCAACAAATTGATCTTGACGGATGCAGCAAATGGAGCTTGAACACATGGATTCAACAAATGGATATCCTTAAAGTACTTTTTTACTTGCTGGCAATGAAGCTTGAAGGAACAAATGCATTCCACAAATGGATCCAAATTGTTGAATGAACAATTTCAAATTATGTATTTTGTTGAGATTATGTGCTATCTTTATCCTTGTATTCTTGTATTGCTAAAACAAATGTATACTGGACTATTGTATTGCTGGAGAAAAAGAAAATGTATAAAAGTGATGTATTACTGATGAGTTATCAAAATTTTCAACTGTATGTTTTATAAAATTTTGGTTGCTTTGCAACTATCGGATGCTACATTTTGGTCGAATTATAGCCCGGTGATGCAGTTGACTCTTCTTTTCTAAAGATAGTATTGGCCAATGCAAAGATTGTAGAATTCGCTGACTCACAAGATTCGAGTGGTTTGTTTGATGCATTATTTGACGCATTGTGATGTTTATTGTAAGGTTTGATCTGTTACTGAGGTGTTGCAAACATATATGATAGTGTAATTTTGTGAAGTGTAATTTTTGCAAACAAATTCTTGGACAACTAAAACTTTATGCAAGTGTTGTTGAGTAGCAATATGATAAGACTACATAAGTGATGCATTTGTTTGATACATGTAGAAGATAATTTATTTTATAGTTATTTGTCTCCAGATCAAATTTCATGGTGCATGCATCAAACAAAACAATTTCTGCTTGTATCAATTTGCAAATGCTGTCAAAAAATTCTGCTCGTATCAATCTGCAAAAATTTCTACTAGTATTAATCAGTTCTTGAAGCACAGCAATTAATCAGTTCTTGAAGCACAGCCATCACTAAACTGACACATCACTAAATTGACAGCATATCCAATATACAAACATTTTAAGCACATCCAGCAAACAAATTTTATAGCACATGAACAATACATCACTTTTACATTCTCTTTTTTTCCAACAATACAAGAAGCAGCAATACAATATACCAATACCAATAGCAGAACAAAAATCCAACTCAATTCAAGCTCCTAGCAACTAATTTATCTTTGGACTCCGTATAAAGGTAGTCACTTGTTATCTAAACTGCAACAAACTGGTGACTTAGCCCTACAGTGCTTCAAATCAGTTGGGTCTTGGTGTAGCCCACTCAACTCTGAGGATAAGGTTATCATAACCATAGCCATTGAGCATGTTGATAGCTCTATCAGCATCTTCCTTGTTGACAAAGTTGACGAAACCAAAGCCTCAGCTTACACCAGTCTTCTGATCAATGGCAACATATACACGGGTCACCGGCCCAAACATACGGAAGAGCTCAAGAAGGTCGTGCAAAACAGTTGTATGTTTTCTTCACTCGACTTCTCAATCGATGTGGCATCTGGAACATTGTCACTGTAACTTCCCCCGAGTCCTGAAAACAATCCAATTGGATATTGTGAATCATATGGTAATAATGAAAAGGTTCACATGAGTAAACTGGTAAAAAAATTCACATTTTAAACTATATGACATTCATTATATGTAAGGGTCAATCTAAACTACACTAAAAAATTGGAAGCTTATAGTTCTTTAAGCTTAGGGAACAGTCCAACTGATGCAGGTATTGGTCCGCTCAAAATGTTGCATTCCAGAGAAAGATAATCATGGAATTTTAGTGTTTGAAGCTTACAGAGAAACCAAATCATCAAGAAGTTTAATATCTGGAATCGGGCCAGAGAGCTTGTTATATCACTGCAATCATAATGAAATATATGTAATGAAACACAAATACCACCGCTTACCTGCACCTGGCCTTCGAGGCTGTCGGCATGCTTATCCTTCTCCTTCCTTTGTGCCATTGTTCCCCATTGTTCCCGGTTGTTTACAGGTGTTGACGGACTTGAGATTAATGCACGCTGGATTATTTTTCAGTTTAACTGTGGCTTCAACCTGCTGATTAACGGTTACTGTGATTATGATTGGAAGGACAAAACAAAAACAATAGTAATTGCTTGTAAAAATAAACAAAAGTACGATTCACAAGCGTCAAATGATGCAGGATCAGAGAATATCTGGTAAAGAATCGGCCATGACGATAATAATTGTGGGGATATCAATATGGTGCCTAATAATATATTACTTCAATCAATTTATTTAGAATCATCCAATAAGTGCCATTAGTACCTCTAGGTTCATATGTAGGCATAGCATGTGTTGTCTCCTTTGCATCTTCTACCTCGTTTTCAGGCAGCTGAGCAGACAATAGCCCAGAGAATGAAAAATTTATAATGTACCATATTCCTGTATCAATGACTTTAAAAAATGTAAAAACAACGGTAAAAAGTTTAGAATCTAATGCATAAATAACACATTTCATTTGACTTAACAATAGAAATGTACACCTGAATTCTCATCAACTCAACAAATATAGTGTATATCATATAGCATTCCAAAAACCATCCCTTCCATACAAGGCAAGCATATAATTTCGATGATTTTATCAGAGGGAACAAGAAGGCAAAAGCAAGAACATATCAAATAATTACTTTAATGAACATGAACGATGATATAAAATTGTATTAAAGCTAACCAAAAGGAAAATGTCATGAGAATGAACACAAGAGTGATGACGTTACCAGTGATTTAAAATAGCTCCAATCATCAACAAGTGGTAGACAGAATGAGCTCTATGCACCACTTTCTCTGTAAGCAATCCATTATATGGTTCTACCATCCAGATGAGCTTTATGCACCACTTTCTCTGTAAGCAATCCAGAATTTATATGGCCTAGAGATCATTAGTATGTATGAGGCATACAAAAAGATACTAATTGAGATACATCATACATGATATATGAAGTTTTTATTTTTCATGAGTTAATAGTGAAGTGTTTTGAGAGTCTGATTGCTTGTGAGGTAGAATTACAGCAAGGATACAATAAAGCATAACCAAACTAGCTCAACTTTATATTATACAAATAATTCCTCATTAGGTTCAATATTAGTCAATACTTTCAGAGTGGATCCATGTGACTGTAGCCATCACATGATCTTCCTATGAGCTGCATACGCTGTATTATTTTATCATAGACTTAATGTTCTAGGGTATTGTAATCACAAAATGAAAAAACAGAACTTCTTGTTAGAATAGAATATTTAAAAAATTAACTGTAAAGCTCTTATCATAGCTTCGAAATTTTGATCCTGCAGCGAGCAATAATGGAACGCTGGGCACACAACATAAAATTGAAACTGGTTTTTATTTTAAAAAAATCTAATGTGTACACAATTCACAGGAGGTTTTTAGGAATTCGATGAAGCTTAATTTGTCCAGATCTTGTTTTGTCCAGATCATACATTCATACAAGCCCAGAAACATCTCAATATAGAACATGCAAATTAATATGCAAAATATGCTTTGTAATCAACAATGCAAAAGAGCAATGTTCACATTAAGAATACACAAATTTAACTCAATAATTATCACCTATCAGGCATGCCATTCTAATCTCTGATTTGACGAAATTAACTAAATAATTATCAAAAATGACGTACAACATTGACTCCACACAATTAATTAAGAATAAATTGGGCCCAGATTATACCTTGAGGAAGAGGGCAAAAAACCCAGGCGATCGTTTGGGTCTTCAGACAAGCGAGATGACGAGATCGCGAGGAGGGTCTGGGGAATTTCTTTGGGTCTTCGGGCAAGAGAGATCACGAGATGGAGATGAATTGGGGATTTTCGACAGATAGAGAGAACGAGGGAGATGAGATGCAGAGATCGCGAGAGGGGAGAGATGAGAGTCGCCAAGAGAGACCATGAGCGGGAGTGGGGATTCTTCGGCAGAGAGATCGAACGACGAGAGGCTGGGACTAGGGTTTTTTGGGGTTTCTTCGGGAGAGAGGAGAGAGCGCGCTGTTGGTTTTTTTGGGGTTGCTTCGGTGTAGAGAGAGAGAGAGAGAGAGATCGTGGACTCCCCTTGCGTGACTTTGTGGACACGTGAGCAACACGTGCATGCACGGGGCTTCTTCTCAGCCAGCGGATATCCGCATCATATAGTGGACGGCTGAGATTGCTCTTCTCACTTTAAGCCACTCTTCTCACCTTCTCACTATAGCATCACTCTATATATATATAGAATAATGGCTATCATACGTCATATGAGAGCTTCTCTCATACGCCCTCTCACATAAAGCACCCAAGTACAATCAAATACAAGCCTATGTGGGCTTGTACTTGGGTGCTTTATGTGAGAGGGAGTATGAGAGAAACTCTCATATGGCGTATGATACCCATTAATTCCATATATATATATATATATATGAGAGAGAGAGAGGGTTTCCGATTTTCGTGGAGGGGCGATCGATCCTTGGGGGAGAAAGGTAAGATGACATTTGTTGATGAGGCTCAGTTCCTTAATGCTAATCTACAAACAATCGCTCTTGGGAATGAAACCACTACTGGCGGCAAGGAAGAGCAATCGAACGGGATTGATTTGCGACAACCCTCTGGTGAAGATGGAGGTTGGCATACTGTAAAGAACAGGAATAGGGGGATTCATTTTGTTGCTGCTGAGAGCGTTCGACCAACTGGAGATGGTAGAGCAACCACCTACATCCGGCAGGGGTTAGAGGGCCACCACGTAAGGGGGTCAGTCATCCGCATCCGGGCACTTCGAAAATTAACAATTTCAACGACAGACGTCACGTGCTTGATAAAATTCCGGTGAGGCCTAAAATTTCTCTAAAGATAAACACCACTGGTTCTAAGTTATCTTGGTCTGATGTTTGTGCTAATAGGAGATCATATGATGAGTCCTTGACTATGTCCTATGTTCCCCCTATAATCAAACTGGATGGTAATTGTGTTGATAGAGTTAAGGGATCCTTGCGTGAAAAGGGGGCGGAGCGTTGGAAGAATACGTTGGTGGGCTATGTCCTTAGAGATGTTCCATACTATAGGCAAATTAAAGCTTGGGTTGACCGTTTGTGGAAGCTAAAAGGGGAATTCAAATTTTCAGCCGCAAAAATGGATTCTTTTACTTTAGATTTAAATGCGAGGTAGAATGTGAGAGGATTTTGCATGGCGGACCATGGCTCTTTGATGGAAGGCTAACGGTGCTGCAAAGATGGAATCCAGCTCAGCGACATGACCGTGATATCTTATCGACGGTTCCAGTTTGGGTCCAATTTCATGGCATGCCCCTTGATATGTGGACGATGGATATTCTCAATATAGTGGCATCAGTGGTTGGTATACCTATTTGTCTCGACAGAGCTACTGCCAAGCTCGAGAGACTTGATTATGCTAGATGCCTAGTCGAAGTTGATGCTAAGAAACCACTGCCTAAGGAAGTGATTCTTGAGTTGGACAATGAAGCAATTCTTACAATTGATACGAAGTATGAAGGAGAACCACCAAGATGCAGCCACTGCATATGCTTTGGTCACTCGGACTCCCAATGCCCAGATTCCAAGCTCTCTTCAATCCAAAATCTACCTGAGGGAGGATTGGGAAGTGAAAATTTAGGAGGTATAGAGGGGTCATCATCTAATGAGGAGAACTCTATTAAGCTAGCAGGGGTCCAGCAAGGGCACGCTTTGAAATCAGCTCCAGTTGGGAGTGGCGCGGAGATTACTTCGGTAGATGATAGTTTGCGCAATGATGCTACAGGCAAGGATCAATGGGACAAGGAAAAAGGAATTGATGTCTTGAACCCCCATGCTACTGTTTCAACAAGGAAGGGGGTTGAGGATGAGCCTCCAGAGGAGAGTAGGGGTAATATTGTGGAACAAACAACAGTTGAGTGTGCTACCTTGCAGACTGCAGATGATATAGAGAGTGCTCTTCCAGCGATTGAATCAAGCATTTTGCTTGAACCTCTAACCCCCATACTCACGGCAGATGAGGCAGGGATAGCAGTTAATGACTCGGCATCGGCAGAAGGAGGCAACAAAGCTGGGCCGAAGTTGGTGTCTGAGTGTCCGACAGAATTAACAGGTGATATTAGGGGAGCTCCTGGGACGAGTGCAGCCGGCGGTGTGCAACATTAGACGAGTGCAGCATGTGGTGTGCAACAACAGATGAGTGTAACAGGCTGTGTGCATGACGAAGGCTGTGTGCATGACACAGCAATAAATGACAACAATTTGGAGCAGCAGCGCCAGGACTGTGGCAACATGATTACCCAGGGGGAAGGTGATGCTAATCCCATGTCTTCCCCCAGCGCAGAGACATTACCTGATACTCTCACTTTGGCTAACAGAGAATGGGAGCAGGAGTTGGATATTTTTAAGCTGAAAGGGGCTAACAATGATCTACTCAAAATGAAGACCTCGGTTCAGGAAGCCACAACAGAAGCAGTTCGAAAAAGTACACGTCTAAAGGAGGGGGCCTCGGCAAGGTCAACCCATACACTTTATTAATGTGTATCTTTGTGTGGAATACACGAGGTCTTAATAACTCAATCAGGAGACGAGACCTTTGTGATAAACTCCTAAAAATCAAGCCGTCAGTGGTAATTCTCCTCGAAACTAAGTTGAAACAGGGTTATGATAGAATGAGATCCTTTCTCCCAAAAGACTGGGGTATATTTGATAATATCCAGCTTCATACCGGCGGGCGAATTGTTGTGGGCTTGGATGGCACTGTTTGGCAGGCAACTAAGCATTCTATTTCTAGTCAACACATTTCTCTCTGATGCAGGAATGTTGGTGGTTTTGAGGTATTCATCCCTGCTGTTTACGGCTCTAATTTGAGATCAGAGCGCAATTTACTTTGGAGCAATCTTGAAGTTGATGCTGCCCAGATAGGTGCAAAAGCGTGGTTCATTGGAGGAGATTTTAATTGTGTTCGGTATTCGTATGAGAAGATGGGTGGGCGCCGATGTGATGCACAGATGCTGGATGAATTCAACACATGTTTGAGCAACTGTTCCATGATGGACCTCAAAAGTATTGGGAGGTCATTCAGCTGGTGCAATAGAAGGACAGGTGCAGGGAGAATTTCAGCTAAACTAGACGGGGCCCTTGGTAACTCTCAATGGATTACTTTGCTTCCGGAAAGTTTTGTGGAGTATTTAGACCCACATAGCAGTGATCACTCCCCCATGCTAATTAAATTGCATTCTAAGGTAAATTCTCACCCCAAGCCTATCAAGTTCTTTAATATTTGGGTAACATGGCCGGGTTATCAAGACCTCCTTGAGGGAGTCTGGAGTCAACATGTCAAAGGTTCTGCAATGCACAAAGTATACATTAAATTGAAAAATCTTAAACAAACATTGAGGCTATGGGCGGCTGAGCACAACACTACAGGAGAGATTTCGGCCTGTAGGAAAAGTCTTGAAGATATTCGAATGAATTCGTTCCTACACACAGACATCAATTTGCAAAAGAAGGAAGATGAGTTGGCAGCCAATCTTTCAAGGTTACTGGGCATGGAAGAGGCTATGTTAAGGCAAAAAAGCAGACATGAATGGCTTAGCTTGGGCGACAAAAATTCAAGATTCTTTTATACTGCTGTTAAAGCTAGGCAATGCCATAATAATTTGAGTCACTTAGTGGACGCGCATGGGAATTCTAATACCTCGTATGAGGATCTGAGAAAGAATGCTCCCAAATTCTATGAAGCTTTATATAATCAAGATTTCTACTGGAATGTATTTCTCAAAGTTGTCACTAAGCGTATTCTAACCCCGGAAGCTGCTGCCTGGTTGGATAGAGGAGTTTCTAATGAAGAGATCAAGGATGTGGTGTTCCAAATAGGGGTGGATAAATCCCCTGGGCCAGATGGTTTTAATGGATTCTTCTACAACACAGCTGGAGCATGATATGTAATGATATCACTGAGGCTATTCGCTCCTTTTTTCGCTCTGGCGCACTTATGCATCCTTTTAACCATACTAATCTGACCTTAATCCCTAAGAACTCTAATGCTTCTAGTTTGGGGGACTACAGGCCCATTGCATGCTGTAACGTGATTTATAAAGCGATTAGTAAAATTATTTGTAATAGGCTAAAAAAAGGTCATCCATGAGCTCATTTCACCTAACCAATCAGCTTTTCTCAAAGGGCGATTGTTATCTGATAGCGCCTTGCTTGCACACGAACAGATTCGTGATTTCAGCAACCCCATGGGGGCTAAAGCATGTCTGAAATTAAATTTGAGAAATGCCTTTAACAGTGTGAACCGTGATTTCATTTATTACATTCTTCACTGTATGGGTTTCGGAAGGATTTTCCAATCTTGGATAAGAGAATGCATTTCGTCTCCTACCTTCTCTGTTATGGTGAATGGTACTCCAGTTGGTTATTTCGAAGGAAACAGAGGACTTAGACAAGGGGATCATCTTTCCCCATATCTTTTTGTTATTACCATGGAGGTATTCTCTTTACTTATTGATTTGGCAATGGCTTCCCGTTAGATTCATCCTATGAAACGTTCTGGTACAATATCACACCTTCTATTCTCAGATGACCTTCTTTTATTCTGCCGTGCTAAATGCATTCTTTTAATGGCCTAAAGTCCATATTACTTGAATTCAATAATCTGACAGGATTGGATATAAACTGGAACAAAAGTATCGCTATCTTCAGTAAGGGTACTTGGAGCCCTATATCTCTGGCAAATCACCTTGGTGTTAAACTGGGAACTTCGTTCACTTCTTATCTTGGGCTTCCTTTATCCACCAGATACCCTAAGCCATCTATGTTCAGCAGGCTGGTGGACAAGTGCAAGAAGAGACTCATGGGTTGGACTTCCTCTTTGTTATCTATCTCAGGGCGAATAGAGCTTGTCAAATCTGTTATTTATGGTATGATTTCTTTCTGGATGCAAGTCTATAAAATCCCGAAATCTATTTTGCGGACTATATCAGCTGCTTGTAGAAATTTTATTTAGGGATCTTCTAGAATATGGGGCTGGAAGGACGGATGCACACCTAAAGAAGAGGGTGGAGTTGGCATGAGATTGCTAGATGACCTAAATATGGCTTCAGGAGTGAGACTGACATGGAGGAGGTTAGCAACAGATGGCCTATGGGCTAACTATATGCGTAATAATTACAGGGGCTCCGCAGGTTTTTTTCTGCCAAGAGTACATCATCCAACTCTGTGACATGGAAGTTCATGTTAATTGTAGACATATCACCAGAAAACTTATCAAGAGGCAAATCCACAATGGGTGTTCTGCTCTATTCTGGCATGATAATTGGTTGGACTGTGGCATGATAAGAGGTATATGACATTCCACCTGATTCTAGCTTGAAAAAGGTTAGGGAGTATTGGATGTCGGGCACTTGGATGGATTCGCCAGAGATCAATGAAGTGCGGCACTTGTTGCCGCAAATGAGTTTCTCATCACAAGATGACGGTTGGGAGTGGATGCCTAGATCAGTTTTCCAATATAAAGATGCATGGGAGGGCACGCGTCATGTGGGTGTGAAATTTTCCTATAAGAATATTGTCTGGTTTACTAACAATGTCCCAAAAATGTCTCTAACTCTTCTTAGATCCTTCCAAGATAAGTTATTGACAAAGGAGTTGCGGTCTAAATGGATGCAAATTCCGATGCCCACTGTGTGCTTTGTGATTCGGGGGATATATAGACCATAAATCATCTTTACTTTGAATGCGGTTATACAAGATATATTCTTTCCAGGAGCCTGCTCAAATTGGGTGTATCAGACCACATTGACCCTTATCTTCATAAGGTGGGGGATTACTATTTGATTCAGTTCAATAAAAAGAATTTATTAAGCATGCTTGCGAAGACCGTCCTATCAGCTCTAGTTTGGCATGTTTGGAAGGAACAGAATAGAAGAGTCTTTGAAGGAAAAATTAAGTCAAAAACCATGCAATTTGAAGATATAGCCACTGATATCAGAATAATTCTAAGAGATCAAGATCCAGCTGACCTGGAAGCCTCCCAAGCTATGGGGAACTGGGCGTTTAGAGATGCAGGTCGATTTCTATGTTCCAAGGATTGGGGATTTCTTATATATGTATATTGTGGATGTGAGGGAGGGGGTAGTTAGTTGAGAGTGACAGCGCTTGTGCCCTCTCCTATCTCTGATTTTCATTCCTCCATTTGCATCATTATTCAATGTATATTGTAACATTTTGATTATCTAATAAAGATGCTCACTAACTTTCCATATATATATATATATATATATATATAGGGCAATCTTCGGGTGCGAAAAAACCCGTGCGAAAGCCGTGCGAAAACTTTTTTTTTATTTTTTTGAAATTTTTTTTTTTCAAAAATTCTTTTTTTGATGTTTAATCCATACAAATATATACCCCAGGGAAAATAATGGGTGAACCCGTTGGGCATTAGAGCCCCCATCCACCCGTTACAAATTTAACGGTCTCAAAACGTGCGAATTTGATGAAATGCCTTGATCGAAGACCAAATGACATTATTTCTCAACCATTATTTTTTGAGGGGGGTATAACAACATATAATGAGGGTGGAAAAAAGAATTTTTGAAAAAAAATATTTCAAAAAAAAAGATAAAAACATTTTCGCACGGTGCGAAATGTTCTCATTTGAAAATTTTCATATATATATATATATATATATATATATATATATATATATATATATATATATATATATATATATATATATGGGGGATTATGGTGTATAAGAGGTGGATGTATATTTGAGTGATGTGATGCACTTCTAATGTGAATGTATGAATGCTTAGTAGAAGGATATGATGGATGATGTTAGTGTATGTATAATATTATACAGTTAAATACAGATGTGCGATGTTAGTATATTGTGTGAATATGTTGTAATGCCTTCTTTTTGTATATGTAAACTTGTGAGTGATGATATTCGATGTGATGTCTTATTTGTATGATTAGTGCTACTTATTCGATGTGTGGGTGTATGGCGTGAATGTGACATGCATACATATGTTTGTATAACTGTGAGGTACATGTATGAAAATGTGGAGTATGGATATTAGAGTGTACATGTGTATTCTTGAGTATAAAGTATGCGCAAGTTATGAACATGTGATACATATAGCTATGTGTGATTAGAATATGTGTAGTATGTTTGTATTTCATGGGTGGTGTTACGAGATTGATCAAGAACAGACAATGAAAAACACAAGCAAAACACACACAGATTTACATGGAAACCCCAAGACGGGGAAAAAACCACGGGCAGAGGAGAGAAATTCACTATATCGAAGATCTGGTACAAAAGGGGGAGAAGTGCGGCGGCTAAAAATAGGTTAAAGCCGATCCCTACGCTACCATCACAGAGCCCTGAAAATTTCCCAATAAATGTCGCACCGCGAGCTCTTCGGGTCGGGTCAATAAACCGGATTCGGGTCACACACTTTAACAGGTGGGACGACCCATAGATCTATTCGACCTTCAATTAGACCCTAACCTTAGAAATTCCAAGGACGGACTTTATTTTAAGGTGTGTAAGATGTAATACCCCGTATTCATAATATGACTATAATATACGAATTTTTGCTAGTGTTCGTAAGTATTAGTATTATGCATGTTTTCAATAATTTTCCTAAATTTTTATAAAGCCAAAATTATTATTTAAAAATTTTAAACTTCATTTACTTTATAAAGAATGAAATATTGGGTGAAATACATGGTGTGGTATGGCGTATATGGTATTTAAATGTGCATACTTATATTTCTAAATAATAAATTCCTAAAATTTCTAATGATGACACACTACCCTAATATGAGGCATTACCTCACTTAATCCCATCTAAACTATGCCACCTCATGGACACATGGCAAAGGATTACAGTAGGAGATGGTGATGAGGCGTAGAGATAATTTTTAAAGGAAAAAAAGAAAAAGAAAAGGGGGAAGAAAAAAATGTAAGGAAAATAAAAAAAGAAATATCTTCAGCATCGCTCTCCCCCTTGCTAAGGCCGAACCCTTTCCTCCTCCTACTCTTGCTCTCATCTTTCACCACCATGGCCGGCCATCTCCTCCCCTTGCCCCACCACTAGGCCAAATCATCTCCACCTCCATCTCAATAATCAAATCCCCCAAATCGACATCCACCATTAAAGCTGAAAGATTGGGAGAGGAATCTTGAGAAATTGATGGGTCATCAAGGAGAAGAAGGGCCAAAGACTCCAAGAGAATGACTAGATAAGCTAGGAAGTCTATCTACTCTAGTTAGAGTTAGAATCTTAAGAATTGCACAAGGTTAGATGTTTAAATTTGTAAGAAATTAACTTCACCAAGTAGATCATGTACATGGCAGTTTCTGTTATAACTTCATCTATGCACAATTTTTATTCTAGAACGTCAAAAATCATGCAGAAATACAATTTTGAAAGCTAAACCAGTTAGTTCCAACTTTCATTTGTTCACCTTGGCCAGATTCTATTTACATTTCGACTAAACCATTAATCTATGCAGTAGTATCAGATTCTGTCAGAATTTACACCCTATCACTAGTAGAATAAGGGTCTGCAGCCACGGCTAGTTAGGCACGGACAAATCTGTGGCCGATAGTGGGCTATCGGCCACAGATTTCTCCATGGCCAAGTTTCTGTGGCTGAATAAAACAATGTTTCACAGATTATTGGTCACGGACATTTCCGTGGCCGTTACCTTCAGCCATGGATTTGTCTGTGGCCAATAATTTCCATCCACGAATTATTGGTGAAGAAATTTGACGTGGCCATACCATTTTATCCAGGAAAATTTTCGTGGCTAATAAAATTAACGGCCACGGATATGTCCGTGGACAAAGAGTTCCAGCCACGGAATATAATTGACGAAATTGTCTGTGGCCTTAACTTTCTAGCCAGTGATATTTTCGTGGCCGATAATTGTAACGGCCACGAATATGTCCGTGGCTAATAGGTCGTTTCCAATCAAAAAAATTTACCCAAATTGGGGGGAGCCCACGTGAGCCCCCCATGTGCAGATCATTTTACATCGAGAGAGTGTGCGAGAGAGAGGGCAGAGCGATTTTCGATCACCAGGGAGGACGATGCCGACGCTGACGACGATAGCCACCGTCAGCCACCACATCAACGCATCAGCAAGGTAACCCCTTCGATAACCCATAATATTCCGAATTTTATTTGCCCTAAATGCATGCTAGAGTGGTCAGAGGGGGCATCGGAGGGGGCATCGGAGGGGGCGTCGGCCCCCGCTGGTGCCCCAGCTCCCCTCGCCTCCTTCTGATCTGAAGGTGGAGAGCGGGAGGTGGGGCAGCGGCGGTTGCCGACGCCCCCTCTGACCCCTCTCTCTCCTACTCCCCCAATCCCCCCATGATTTCACACCCCTCCGACCCATCCCTCTCTGGCCCCCCTCGAGAAATGTGTTCATGGTTAGGGTTAGGGTTTGGGTTTGGGTTTGGGTTTGGGAAAGGGTTCGGTTAATGGTGGGGTTGAGTCTAGGGTATGGGTTGGGGCTATGGTTGGAGTAGGGGTAGGGGTAGGGGTGAGGGTGAGGGTGATGGTGAGGTTTGGGGTTGGGTTTAGGTATTGGGTTAGGGTTGGGTTTAGGAATATGGTTTTCGGTTAGGGTTCGGTTAGTGTTAGGGTTGGGGTTAGGGCTAGGGCCAGGGTTAGGGTTAGGGTTAAGGGTTAGGTGTCGGGTTGGGGTTGGGGTAGGTTTAGGGTTCTGTTTGGGGTTATGGTTAGGTGTAGGGGTTAGGTTTAGGGTGAGGGATGGGATAAGGGTTGGGATTAGGAAAAGGGGTTGGGTTAGGGTTGGGTTAGAGTTGGGGTTGGGTCTAGGGTAGGGGTTGGTACTATGGTTGGGGTAGGGGTAGGTGTACGGGTAGGGGTAGGGGAGAGAGGGTGAGGGTGAGGGGGTTACCATGGGACGTGCATCACATTGATAGCTTGGACTGAGTCAAATCCACTCTGACACTCTTGGTATACTCGTTAGAGGACCGTGGCATAAAATTTATTTTAGTTATATTGTCGATATCAAGTGGAAAATAGAATTTATTTTAAATTTAGATTTATGAGAACCTAGCCATGTTAAAACATACACTCTTGGTATCACATTGATAGCCGCCTATGTTTATGAAAGAGTCGACTACCATTTAAAGGTTCTCAAAATAGTTAATTTAGAATTGAAAATTTTATTTTGGCACATATTTAAATGGTTGATAGACAATTACATGTAAATTTCATCGTCAATTACAGATGCCGGAGGTTCCTGACGAGTCGTTTATGGAAATATCGGATCTCAACATGACTAGAAATCGAAGAAACGTACAGGGGATAGATGCGTTCTTAGCACACTCTGATGCCAACCCTCTACGCATGTCCAGTGGAAAAATCCATTGCCCTTGCAAGAGGTGCCAGAACAATGAGGTCCTTCAGAAGTACATTGTACGTGTCCATTTGGTATCTCACGGGTTCGACCCCAATAATAAATTTTGGAGTTACCATGGAGAAGGTGTCGTAACAGAGGAGATGCTTATGGTAGAAGTGGATATTGTGCATGGAGATCAAACGTCAGATGACATAGATACAATGCTGGAAGATATTGGTGCTCCGAGCGAAAACCGTTCAGATGATGATCTTCACTCCGTTGACTATGATCAATTGATGAAATTAATGGAAGACAATGAGTCTGATTTATATGAAGGATGCACAGAATTCACGAGGCTATCATTCATGATTAAACTGCTGCATATACAAATCCTTAGAGGAATGGCTATTACACATTTTGAGATGATGTTGGATTTGTTGAGAAGGGTAGTTCCCGATGGGAAGGAAAGCATTCCAGCTACTCATTATGAAGGGAGCAAAATCGTTAATACATTAGGGCTCGATTACAAGAAAATTGATGCCTGCCCTAAAGATTGCATTCTATATTACAAAGACAACAAGGGCCTAAACGAATGTCCAACGTGTCATGTTCCCGGTGGCAAGTTGAACAAAGAACAGGTGTGAAGAGGGATGGTCGGTCCTACAGTCCAAAAGAAGAAGCAGACTTCGACGAAGGTTCTCCGATATTTCCCAATTATACCAAGGCTGCAAAGGTTTTTCGTGTCTGCTGAATTGGCAGGAAAAATGAGATGGCACGCCACCGACCACATAGAGGACGGAAAATTGAGGCATCCTACCAATGGGAAAGCGTGGAAGCATATCGACCATATTTATCCCGACTTTGTAAGGGAGATGAGGAATCTTAGGCTTGGTCTCGTAAACGATGGGTTTAATGCGTTTGGAGTGATAAGCTCTGGTTGGTCCACTTGGCCCGTGTTGCTGACCCTGTATAACCTCCGGCCTCATATGTGCATGAAGCAACGATACTTGATACTGTCACTATTGATACCTAGGAAATACTCGCCTGGAAATAATACCGATGTTTTCATGTAGCCCTTAATTGATGATCTGAGGCTTTTATGAGAACAAGGTGTGGGCACTTTCGATGCCGTGACACAGTAAAGTTTTTGCATGCCTGCTATTGTTTTATGGACGATAAACGACTTCTCGACATATGCTAATCTATCGGGTTGGTCGACGAAAGGTAGAACAGCTTGCCCAGTTTGCACGATAGGTTATGAGGGCACATTCCTGAACTATAGCCGTAAGTTTTGCTTTTAGCAGAACAGAAGATGGTTGCATGCAGATCATAGTTATAGGAGACATGAACAGTTGTTCGACGACAAAACCAAACGTCGAGAAGCCCCAGAGCAGCAAACCAGAGAGGACATATTTGAAGCACTTCACCCTTTGCGGAGAGTAAAGTTCGAAAAGAATAGATATAGCAAGAGAACCTGGTCGTCCCGGATAGTAACTCTGAAAACAATGTAGTTTTACCGCAAGCACACGGTTAAGTGGTGAGCGGATATCGAATCACGGGGAGAAACTATTTGTATCTATATGGATTACTAAGCTATTATGAAATGGTGGCAAAGAAATATTGGTGTCACAATCGTTCAAAGTGTTGGTTGTAAATTCAATTTATAAGAATGCCTAGGGCTTGGGAATCCCCACTATAGATTTCAAGCAATCAATGTGAAACACGAATTTCTATATTACTACTCTTTATTTAGGGTGAGCTTGTCGCAACTAAATTGGGAACCAACGCATGCTCTCACGCTACACAAGTCTATAATAATCTAAACGCGGGCCTCGCTCTCGCGCAAGCCTAGTTCAAACTACTAGGATTAAGATCGACAATAATATTCAATTCCAACCCAAGCTCGCTCTCGCGCAACTTAAGTTCGAATCTAGATCGTGATAGTTCGTATCTGTTTTACCGTCGTACAAATGAATATAACTATAGAAATATAATAAAGATGCTAGCTTTGGTCACTCTAGCGCACCAATTCTAGGGAATCTCGATTATAGATCTAAATCGAATATCTAGGACTTCCTATAGATCAAGATCCTCTCTTGAGTTTTCAAGATCTAGTAGAAATCCCTAGCTATCCGTGGTAAATCAATCACAATCTAACCTTTAACAAGCTTAGCGACATAGCAATTCAATAGATCTTACAAATCATACTTTAAATCTATAGGGTTCATCCATTTGCCCTAGAGAAAAGAGACTACTCACAATTCATCATAGAAATCACAATTGAAACAAGATGTGCAAAAGAATTTATCACAAAACTCAGATTTAGAGAGAAATATAGCATTAAAATATCAACTTGCAAGAGTTTAGACAACCAATTTTGGAATACAAGCTTCAAGAATAAGAAATTTAGATCCTTCTCTCCAATCCTTTCGCCAAAAGAAAACTAGAACTAAAATTATAACTAAGAAAATTATTCTAAAAGAGTCTCTCCTTGGGCTGCCCACAAAACTAGGTATTTATAGCCACCCAAAAAGTTCAGAAAATCCTTACAGATTGGCCCCTGAACAGCTGCAAACCCTAGATTTGGGAAATGGTCGATGACGCACTCGGCCGAGTGAACTGCTTACTCGGTCGAGTGAGGAATCTGTAGAAATTAGGATATTCAGCGTTCTGAAAGTTCAGACCACTCAGCCGAGTAGTCTTCTCACTCGGTTGAGTGGGATTCAAACTCGGTCGAGTAGGACCTACTGCGGATCCTCTCTAAAAACAGAGACACGTCGAAGGATTTCTTCACATTTTTTATCTCCATTCGGTCAAGTGGGTTTCTCACTAGGTCGAGTGGAAATTCTCACTCGGCCGAGTACATTCTACTCTTCTTTAGGCTAGATTGGGTGTGTCAGCTTCACTCAGTCGAGTGGGCTGCTTCACTCGGTTGAGTGGGCTGTTCCAGTACTCTTCTCTCCTTCTTCTCGCTTCCTCGTCGTTTCTTTCGCCTTCCTTCTTCTACTACTCATTCTCCAGCACCGTTAGCTCTCCGATGACATCTAAATGACGCTCTGGTACGGTGTAAGCGCTCGTGGCTCCAAGTTGCTCCCGATTGCTCCATATTTCCTGCAATCAGACGAAACAAAGAAATAGTGAGATATATCGTAAAAGTGTCGTATAATCGTTAAAACCGCGATATGAGCAATTAATATGGGATGAAAAAATGCAGCAATAAAGTGTAAAATATGAGCCTATCAGAACCCTCTTGGTGTTAGAAGGCGGATTGCAAATGGAAAAGGTAAGAGCAATGGCAAGGGCAAAACTAAAAGAAGAACGCCTCGAATGTCTCACACAGATTCTAACACAACAAATATTCAAATACTACCTAGTGGATGGTCAAAGTTTAATATTTTCTTCCAATTTCCATATTGAAGGACTTTGAAAATACGTCACAACCTGGACGTCATGCGCATCGAAAAGAACATATGTGAAAATCTGTTGCATACCTTGATGCAAGACACAAACAAGTCAAAAGACGAAGAAAAGGCTCGGCTTGACTTAAAAGAAATGAATATACGTCCTGAATTGCAGGCTGTATAAAAGGAAAATTACAAGTATGACCTGCCAGCTTCTCGAGTCACCTTGTCAAGAGATGAAATTCATAATCTGTGTGTGTTTCTCAAGTCATTGAAGACACCAGATGGATATGCTTCAAATATATCAAGATGTGTGCACGTAGAACAGATTAAGATATTTGGATTGAAGACACATGATTATCATATCTTACTACATCAGTTGCTTCCTATAGCATTACGTCATGTCGATAAGAAGCTTGCAAAAGTTCTGATACAGTTTTGTGGGTTATTTGGGCAGGTGTGCTCGAAGATGATAAACGTTGGTGAGTTTGAAGATTTAGAGGCACGGATTATCCTTGCACTGTGTAATATGGAAAAAAATTTCCCTCCTTCATTATTTACCATCATGGTTCATCTTACTGTGCACCTGGCACAGGAGGCTCGCATTACGGGCATGTACAATATCGGTGGATGTACCCCGTTCCCGTTGAAAGGTGAACACCGATGCCATCTATTATTCTATTTTGCTGGGACCAAAATTAAACATGAATTTGAATCTTTTTATGAATTTTGAACCGCATGTATCTAGGGTTCATGAAGCAACTTGTGCACAATCGTGCACATCCAGAAGGGTCAATATCTAAGAATTATACGTCAAACGAGGCCTTGATGTTCATATCTCGTTATCTGCAGGGTATAGACACAAAGGGTAAATTGTCTGGCAAGAGTTACTGATGGAGTATTCTATAATGATTATGGAGAGGACACATGATTTAGTAAAATTGAGCTTGAACAAGCACATTCTTATGTTCTAAATAATCTATCGATATTTGACTCCTATCGGAGGTAATAAAGTTGAGTTATTCGATTTTGTAAGTGCTTTAATTCCTAAGTTATACTAGTTTTCTTTACTTGTCCCTTTGTCTTCATATAGAAGTACTCGAAGCCAAATTGCATGCCAAAACTCTTAACCAAAAGGCTGCGGATGCACACTCTAAAGAATTTACGTCATGGCTGAAACTGACGGTACGTGCACCGATTTCTCACGATAGTAACATACCTATCACAAAATTAATTTCGAGAACGTGCGTTTATGAAAGCGATTCATATTTATCTTAAAGGTGGTAGAACAATGTGTTCGCGATGCACAACTATCTGAGGAGATCCAAAAATACGCCAAAGGTCCTGACGGTACAGTACATCGATATGGAGGTTATTCTATCAATGGTTACAGATTTAATACCATTGAAGTCGAGAAGGACCGATGCACCCAAAATAGTGGAATCTTCTCATCCTTTACGCAGTTGTCATATGCAAGATCCAGAGATCAACAACCAAAAGAAGGGCAAATATTCTATTATGGACAGGTTGTAGACGTGGTTGAGATATTTTATGACTTTCGAAAGGAAGTGAGCCATGTCATGTTTAAGGTGCGGTGGTGTGAGCAAAGAAAGAAGAAGGACGACTTGGGATTCACGGTCGTTAATCTGAAGAAGGAAACCTATCCGGAGGAGAAGTTCGTGTTTGCCTCACAAGCAAAAAAATGTTTTTATGTTAAAGATATAATGGTAGACGATGATTGGGTGGTTCTTAGAAATCCGCCTAGAGCATATGCACCGGATGAAACAGGTTCTGAAGAGGGCAATGAAGATGACGAAGATGTTGTACTCGTTGCAGTTGATGTCGTGGACTATTTTTCAATCAAGACAAATAATGAATCGACTGATGACATCACACCGTTGCGTGTGGATATACCCGATTTGGCAATCACAGGCACAGGTATTGTAGCAGCGGAGTGCACTAAATGAAGAAACACAATAACCAAAGTCATTTCTTCTTTCGTTCGAACTCGGTCACAAAGGGCGTCAACATCAATCTCAAATTGTTGAACTTTTTTCATTACTAAGCTATAAAAATATGTAAATGCATAAAGATGTTCTTTACAATGATTTTGCTTGGAATCAATAAAGTATGTGAATTACTGCATTTTGTTTGCATCACTTTTATTTCGTATAAATTACGCAAATATTTACAGCACTTAAGCAACAATTTTTTTATTAATAAATATTATGAAGTGCAGATAAAGAGATTTTTAACCATGATTTTTTCAGCAGGTACAGAGACACCCCAGACCCACCGGCCATCTGGGTCAGGTATGCATATTTTGTGGTTTTAGTACGGCTTTATAACGTGCACATTTTAATTTTTTTGGGAAACAATTGGTAAAATGCTTCATACATTTTCAGGCAATGCAGGCCATGGCTCCCCTTTGGCACATACCACCCCACCTCTAGGTTAGGTACGTGTAAGTTGTAGTTTTAGTACGGTTGTATAACGTGCAAATTTTAAATTTTTGGAAAACGAATTGGTAAAATGCTTCATACATTTTCAGGTAGTGCAGGACATGGCTCCCCTGTGGCACATACCACCCCGCCCACTGGGACATGTACGCTTATTGTAGTTTTTGTATGTGTCTAAATGTGAACTTTTTAATTGTTTGTATAACTAATTACATAACATTCTTTATATATATTCAGGCACTGCAGGACATATCCCCTCTTTTCCACATACCCCACTGCCCACTGGGACATGTACGTATATTTTTATTTTAAATGTTCAGTCATTTGGTTAAACTAATTGAATTTGCAATTGTCTTATTGCGTATGGATGCAGGTGGCCTAGAGGATATACATATTGAGACTCCCGGATCAGCCGGGTCACATGCCGCCCCCACTTCTCAGACTACCCCCATCGCATATCGTAGCAGAGCAGGTGTTGTTCATTCCATATGACCCGACAATAGCGTGTTGCGCTACCGACGGCTGCTAGGTACGACGAGGCAAATAGGAGGCAGCCGGACGTGTTAAACATGCAGCGACATGTTATTGAGCAGCTGGTGGCCAAAGCTACACCGAGGATGATGGAGGCTAAAGCTGAGTGCTTTTCGACGACAGTGTATAATGTACATATATTTATTTTAATCGTTTACACTCATTTAGTATGTTTGGTTTTTCGCAGGCACAAACCCTCCGCCGAAGGACGGTCGAGGTGACACGAAAATTTCGACCTTGATTCCTTGAAACATGCAGCGGGTCGTTATATAGTGGAACCACCAAGCTCCCATTGGCCCGTGGGCGGTAAAATTTAATTATTACCTTACTGCCCATGCTAAAAGGTCAGATTTCTTCAACCTCTGCCTGACGTGGAAGGATCAACGACATGAGTCCTTGGTCACATGTTGGCGGGAGATCAACGTAAGTTAGCTACATTTTAATTTTGGGTTCTTAATTGGTATTTACTGATATAATGTGTTTGTTATCTATCATAGCAGTATTTCATCCTGGACCACAACCAGGCAGCCTGGAACTACTGCATAGATAAGATTTAGGACGGACTTGTCCAGTTGCGCAAGGAATTGAAAAAGAAGGACTGGAAACGGTTCCATGCAGACTGGTTGCGGTACTAGCGTCTGGACAACCGTGCTGACCCGGTGCAGTTCTTTGGATATTGTTTCCTGTGTGAGTCTCCTGAAGGGCAGGTATATTTCATATTTTTGTTAACACATATTCTATATATGTGTTTTCTGACATTCTGTATAATTATAGAGAAAATTTCGGCAACGGCTGCTGCCAACTGCAATGCGCCTCGAGGCTATGAGCATCATGGCGGCTCGAAGAGCTTCAGCCAGATTAGGTACGAGTTGGCATGTCAGGTAAAATTTTTTAATTAATTTTGTAACAAAAATTTACATTATGATAGAATATGTCTAAATTTTTTCTTTTTGATTGTAGGGCCGCCCGGGTATCGAGTCTTTGGTGGAGCATACACTTACTAAGGCCCACCGAGAGTACAATGATCCCGATAAGTTGGCAAAGAATCGGGCACTGGCAGTTATTACAAGATTATGTTTACATTATATTTATGTAGTTTTAATGCATGGAGTATATAAATCTTCTTCTTTTCTATTCAGGAGGCCATCCACAATGCTGCCGATGTTGTGAGGTCACAGTCCCAGGCAGGCTCGAGTGCCATGGAGCCTCTCACTAGGGTTGACGAGGACTCTATCATTGCTGGGACATTGGGAGGAAGGAGGAAGAACTGGTACCGGATGCGAGGTGCGGAGAAGCACGACTACGAGGACTCGGTCGGTTCTTCTTTATAGCAGGAGAGTGTCATACAGCCTCCCCAGTCCACCGAGGTTTCGGGCATGGCTCAGGTTCAGGCGACCTTGACACGGGTCGTGGAGGAAATGAGGTATCTGAAGGAGGAGAATGCCTGGTTTCGGTCCTGTATGGGCCTTATGTTGGATCTGGATCGTAGCCTAGAGGGGGGGGGGGGGAAATAGGCTAATAAAAATTCTCGTGCAACCCACGAGAAATCACACGCAGTTATAAGCACATGTAGGGTAATAAAATAGCAATCACAATGTACGCACAGATATACCCTGGTTCGGTCGTCCCCACGACCTACTCCAGCCCCCGAAAGCAAATACTAGATAGATGTGTAATCCTGTACAGCTACAATGAGTTAAGATCCCAAATCTACTCTCACTTAGCTCGTACGCACACCACGTGCTCTACACTCTCAATCTAGTCAGATGCTCTCCCTCCGTGATGACTCCCAAAGTCGTCAGGTCCCCAAAAAGTAACACAGATGGTAAAAATTCCCCTACAGAGATCGCTATACCAATACAAAGATAAATAAATAGAGTTTTAGGAATGCTCGGTAATGGTGTGTCATCTCTGTCGTTCAGCGCGTGTCAGATCTCGTCCGACGTAGATGTAGATGTTCCCTCGTCTCGTCAGCAACTCAAGATACTCTGACGATACGGCTAGCAATGTGTACGTGCGCAACTCCCCTCAATAATTGTCCCCGCCTGCTTTAGTCACCCTCTTAAAATCTTGTTCCTTTGTAAATTGTTTGTTGCAACAGCATGAATCAATTTCCGCCTCTCCCTTAAGATTTTTGTGCAGATCCTCCCAAATTTGTGCGGCTCTGCCCTGTCAACAAAAAATAAGAGAAAAAGATATTAATGCATGTGCTCCTCTGTATTTTTGACTAAGTGCCTAGAGACTCTGAGAATTGTTGTACGGTTTTAAAAAGAAATCATGCGGCCTAGAGACTCTGTAAAACAAACTTCTCTTTCAAAAAAATCGGCTGCCACAAAAATTAAAACCCCTTTAAACATTTCGGCTGCCTAAAGGATCTTTTAAAAAAAATGTTGCTCTTGGAAATCAAAGGGAATTGAGAAATTGTCAGACTTTGAGATTTTCAATGTTTCAATGCACAGGTCTTCCAACAATTTTCAATGCCCCAAGTTCCAACGATTTGTTGCCCCTGAAACGAGAACACCCAAGAGAAATTTTGCACTTGGAGATGTCAAGATAGAGAGAATAATAAAGCTTGGTGCTCTCTCCCTCCAAAAAACAATTCACCCAGGCTCTCTTGGATTTAAGAACTTTGGCCGGCCCTCTCTCCTAAAATTTGACCAGCCTGCAAAAGAAAACAATGAAGGGTTAGACTTTAATATTCATATTCTCGTTGATGATAAAAATAAAATAAGATGAAGAGCTCTGGATTTTTTTGTGCGGGGCTTCATCAATTCGGATGCAGCATCTCTCTCTTCTTATGAATTCTTTGAAAAGCACAACCCCCCTTTGTTTCGGCTGCTTGGAGAACCCCTATTTGCAGTGCGCCTCTCTCAGAATTTGATGATGATGCCCAAGAGAGAAGAGCGGCTCTTTCTACACCCTAACAATTTTCGGCTTCCAACAAATTTTGGAGGAGGCGGCTCTTGATTTTTGAAACGAAGAGAGTTCTCAAAGGTGCTGCAAAAAATAGAGGAAAGGTCGGCTGCCCTTGGGATTTTTGTGTGTGTTCTTGGTCATCAAATAAACCCTTTTTCAATAAGAGCAGCTCTCAGCAAATATAAATCACAACCCAAAAAAATAATCGGCCTGCTCTTTGCTCTCCTTCGGGTTTTGATAGGCCGGCCCCAAAAAAATGAAGAGGACTTTGATGAGCGGCCTTTTCGTTTTTCGTTGCCCTGGGATGAAAGATTTTTTGAAGTATTTTCGGCTAGGGCTTGGATGGATGGCTAGCATTGTCTTGCGACTTAGAGAATCCCAAATGTAGTAGGAGATGAATGGGAACAGGATAAATGAGGATCTTGCAATTCTCTCTAATGATGTGATCAACTCCCAAACCAATATGAGTCAACTCAAGCTAGGTTCTCCCCTTTCTCCATTGCACCTTCGGCAAATCCTTCCGTGAAATAGTCGCACGTTCGCCGTTCCTGAAACACTTAACACACACGTTAAAACGTTCACACACGTTTGTTATCATCAAACACGAAGTTCATAGATCGTTGCTACCAACAATCTCCCCCTTTTGATGATGACAAACTAAATATAAGATTTGACCAATAAGCTTTTCAAATAGTGTGTGTGAAAGTGTGACGATAGTGGGTGACATGCAATAAGATATAATGATGTGCAAACACTGATATGCAGAGTTAGCAATATGCATGCTCCCCCTATTTTAATGCTTTCCCAATATTCCTTAATGCTCCCCCTTAATCAAATAATCAACCAAATAGCACACCAACAACAATTACCACAAATATCAAATCTTTCCATTTCTCCCCCTTTGTTATCATCAAAAGTTATAACATGAAGTCAAAATCATATAACATGCAAAAAGAGAATATTATTAACCATCACCTACAATTGCATGCTTACTATCATAGAATAATCAAGTCAAAATCCAATGAAATTAAACAACTAAGACTTCAACACCAACGTGTACGTGTGATGATTAAAATTGAAGCACATAGGGAGAATCATTTAAGAAGGTCATCCTAAACCAATCCACATTTTCCACATAACATTCTACACCTAGGATTGATTTTTCCCACCTCATTAAAAATGAGTTCAAGTTACCACACCCCAAAACATAGCCTATAAGGACTCTTAGATGTGGGGGTGACATTGCTTGACGAGTAAATACACCAACGCTAAAGTTTACCCATAAAGCTTATGTTGGATACTCATGGGTAATACCGTTGCCAAGGATTGAATCCATTTTTCATACGGAGCAATTATTCTTCTTTTTCATTTTTTTTAAAAAAACTTATAACAACACTTTCTTTTGCTCTATTTTTATCCATGGCAAGGTATATCATATCCCTTAGATTTTCAGTTAAGTTTTCCTCCTACATTCACTTTCCACACTTCATAAACGATATCTCCAAATGTGAAACAATAATAATACATGTGGAAGTGAAGTAGGTGGTGCAAAAATCAAGTTATTTTCATTCATTGAATATGCCATGAATATTTAGAAAGATGAACATGCCATGTAGCAAAAGTAATAATACACCAATTTCTACATGAATATGAAAATCATTCGTGCAAACTTCAATAATGAATCAAAGAGAAAAGATACACATTTAAGCACCATTTTTCTTCTTCAGTTTTTCAGTTTTTTTTAATGCATGAAGTACTAAAGCAAACATGAGATGCAATCACACAGACAAAAAAAATCATGCACACATAGAAATGCAACTACTAGCACACAAACAAAAAAAAAGTCACGCACACAAAAAGCTATGGAGGTATGCATTAAGTTCAAAGAATGAAATATACCTTCGCGTCGCCGTTTGACTAAGGAGCTAAAAAATAATGAGACATTCAATTTATTGCTCCTCGTCAAATTTCCATCCACCTACAAAAGAGGTGTCGTGTGTGACCTTGGAATCCAATAAGGTCCACTAGTGTTAGTCAACAAAGATTTAGGAACCCATATTTGTTTGAATTTAATATTGGAATTCCTATATTTGCAATGATACGATGTGTGACCAACACTATCACATGTAAAACACTTTGCATGCACATTTTTAGAAATGGAAGGCACATTGTGAAATTTTTTACACTTAGGCTTTTCAACATTTTTAGCGCTAAATCCAAGGCCACGTCTATTATTGCCATACAACTGATTTCCTAGAATGATATCCAAGTTTTGTTTTCCTATGGAAAATCTCTTTAATGACAATTCTAGGGTGGTGACTTTGGATTTCAAGATATTGTTTTCATTCACAAGTAAAGTGCATTTACTAATGAAAGCTTGCTTGTTTTACTCTTCTTTCTTTTCAAAATCCCTCATTTTTTCTTTAAGTTCAAGATTTAGCATGTTAATCTTTTCAGAAAGCAATTCATTTTCAACTTCAAGCTTTGTCTTATCTAGCTTATACATGCTAATATCCTTTAATAAAGAGGGACATGAAAGACAATCAGTTTTTTCAGACAAGCTGGCTTTCTCTTTTTCTAACTTAGTAATGGTAGATTTGCATGCAACAAGCTCTTGTTTAATATTTTTCATTTCTATAGACATGTCATACTCAGTTTGTTGCATATCAAAATTATCATTCCTATAACATTCCACATCAGCTTCTAGCTCATCAATTCTATGTTGCATTCCTTTACAGATTTCTAAGAATTCAGCTTTAGTGGGAGATTCTACCTCATTGTGTTTGGCCATCAATGCCATGCAGGAGTGGGCTTCATGTTCCTCATCCTCCTCCTCAGCTTCGCTATCCATGTCCCACGTCAGCACTTTCGTTTTTCCTTTTGCAACTTGAGCTGTGTGTTGTTGTGGGCAATCTTTTATGTGGTGCCCTTTCTTCCTGCATTTAAAACATTCACTTCTATTAATAGCTTTCTGATCATAGGAATTTCTACCAAAATTAGAATTATTAGAACGAATGAACCTTTTTCCCATCTCTGCTCTTCCTTGATCAGTCTGAATGTATCTCCTGAAGTTTCTGACCATTAGGGCTTGCTCTTCATCAAGATCGTCATCGTTAGCTTGAAGAGCTAATGGTGTGGAAGCTTTGGTCTTCTCTTCAGGTATCTCTCTGGCTTATATACTCTGCAACTCAAGCTCGTGTGACATTAGGTTGCCTATCAAGTCCTCCACTTTCATTGTTGACAAGTCCTTAGCTTCTTGAATAGCGGTGGCTTTAGGCCTGAACGAGCTTGGTAGCGCCCTTAAGATCTTTCGTACCTGTTCATGGCTAGAGTATGGCTTACCGAGGGAACTGGATTTGTAGACGATGTCTGTGAACCTCGCAAACATGTCTTTAACTGATTCTGTTGGTAGCATGCGGAAGCTCTCATATTCAGTGCTCAGCAACGCAAGTCTGGATTTCTTTACTTGCGATGTTCCCTCGTGTGTCACCTCCAGAGTATGCCAGATTTCCTGCGCAGTTAGACAATGTGAGATACGATTAAACTCAGATTTATCAAGAGAGCATATAAGCGCATTCATAGCTTTACCATTAAGAGCATAAAGTTTCTTATCAGCTAAATCCCACTTGTCTTTAGGCTTAATCATAACAGTGTCTTCAATTTTAATAGTGAGTAGACTATAACCATTTTCAACAATATCCCACACATCATAATCTACAGACACTAGATAGATTTTCATCCTAGCCTTTCAATATGCAAAGTCTACACCGTTAAACTTAGGGGGACGGGCTATAGACTGACCTTCAGCAAAAGCACAATCAGATATATTCATGGTCATCTAAAAATCTAGACTAGATCCTCTAAACTGGCTCTGATACCACTTGTTGGATCTGGATCGTAGCCTAGAGGGGGGTGGGGGGGTGAATAGGCTAATAAAAATTCTCGTGCAACCCACGAGAAATCACACGCAGTTATAAGCACATGCAGGGTAATAAAATAGCAATCACAATGTACGCACAGATATACCCTGGTTCGGTCGTCCCCACGACCTACTCCAGCCCCTGAAAGCAAATACTAGATAGATGTGTAACCCTGTACAGCTACAATGAGTCAAGATCCCAAATCTACCCTCACCTAGCTCGTACGCACACCACGTGCTCTACACTCTCAATCTAGTCAGATGCTCTCCCTCCGTGACGACTCCCAAAGTCGTCAGGTACCCAAAAAATAACACAGATGGTAAAATTTCCCCTACAGAGATCGCTACACCAATACAAAGATAAATAAATAGAGTTTTAGAAATGCTCAGTAATGGTGTGTCGTCTCTATCGTTCAGCGCGTGTCAGATCTCGTCCGACGTAGATGTAGATGTTCCATCGTCTCGTCAGCAACTCAAGATACTCTGACGATACGGCTAGCAATGTGTACGCGCGCAACTTCCCTCAATAATTGTCCCCGCCTGCTTTGGTCTCCCTCTTAAAATCTTGTTCCTTTGTAAATTGTTTGTTGCAACAGCATGAATCAATTTCCGCCTCTCCCTTAAGATTTTTGTGCAGATCCTCCCAAATTTGTGCGGCTCTGCCCTGTCAACAAAAAATAAGAGAAAAAGATATTAATGCATGTGCTCCTCTGTATTTTTGACTAAGTGCCTAGAGACCCTGAGAATTGTTGTACGGTTTTAAAAAGAAATCATGCGGCCTAGAGACTCTGTAAAACAAACTTCTCTTTCAAAAAAATCGACTGCCACAAAAATTAAAACCCCTTTAAAAATTTCGGCTGCCTAAAGGATCTTTTAAAAAAATGTTGCTCTTGGAAATCAAAGGGAATTGAGAAATTGTCAGACTTTGAGATTTTCAATGTTTCAATGCACAGGTCTTCCAACAATTTTCAATGCCCCAAGTTCCAACAATTTGTTGCCCCTGAAACGAGAACACCCCAGAGAAATTTTGCACTTGGAGATGTCAAGATAGAGAGAATAATAAAGCTTGGTGCTCTCTCTCTCTCTCTCCAAAAAACAATTCACCTAGGCTCTCTTGGATTTAAGAAGTTTGGCCGGCCCTCTCTCCTAAAATTTGACAAGCCTACAAAAGAAAACAATGAAGGGTTAGACTTTAATATTCATATTCTCGTTGAAGATAAAAATAAAATAAGATGAAGAGCTCTAGATTTTTTTGTGCGGGGTTTCTTCAATTCGGATGCAGCATCTCTCTCTTCTTATGAATTCTTTGAAAAGCACAACCCCCCTTTGTTTCGGCTGCTTGGAGAACCCTTATTTGCAGTGCGCCTCTCTCAGAATTTGATGATGATGCACAAGAGAGAAGAACGACTCTTTCTACACCCTAACAATTTTCGGCTTCCAACAAATTTTGGAGGAGGAGGCTCTTGATTTTTGAAACGAAGAGAGTTCTCAAAGGTGCTGTAAATAAAATAGAGGAAAGGTCGGCTGCCCTTGGGATTTTTTTTGTGTGTTCTTGGTGATCAAATAAACCCTTTTTCAATAAGAGCAGCTCTCAGCAAATATAAATCACAACCCAAAAAAATAATCGGCCTGCTCTTTGCTCTCCTTCGGGTTTTGATAGGCCGGCCCAAAAAAAATGAAGAGCACTTTGATGTGCGGCCTTTTCGTTTTTCGTTGCCCTGGGATGAAAGATTTTTTGAAGTATTTTCGGCTAGGGCTTGGATGGATGGCTAGCATTGTCTTGCGACTTAGATAATCCCAAATGTAGTAGGAGATGAATGGGAACATGATAAATGAGGATCTTGCAATTCTCTCTAATGATGTGATCAAATCCCAAACCAATATGAGTCAACTCAAGCTAGGTTCTCCCCTTTCTCCATTGCACCTTCAGCAAATCCTTCCGTGAATTAGTCGCACATTCGTCGTTCCTGAAACACTTAACACACACGTTAAAACGTTCACACACGTTTGTTATCATCAAACACGAAGTTCATAGATCGTTGCTACCAACACCTTAATCCAGCAGAGATGGAGGTTATCAGGTGCATGAGAGCGGCGCAGGTAATAATTTCTTGTTACAATTCTTTATAATATGTGCTATGTGTTTATGTGTATGCATCTGTGTTAGTCATTAGGTTGATGATTTGTAACACTAGCATGATAAAGAACAATCCTAATAATTTTTAGGGTTATAAGTGATATTTGGATTTAGATTATAAGTCGTAGAGTATGAATAGTTTATCTCCCCATATAATTTCTCAAAAGGGCAATTCAATGTGGATTTAGATTAAATTGAATTATACATAGATTTAAGACTATATGGTTTATGGTTATAGGTGAGATATATATATGTATATATATCATATAGATGATAAATATGTGTGTAGGGAAGGGGGTGAGTGAAGATAGATAATGCCATATATATATATGTATATATGTATATATATATGTATATATGTATATATATATGTATATATGTATGTGTCTCTCTCTCTCTCTCTCTCTCTCTCTCTCTCTCTCTCTCTCTCTCTCTCTCTCTCTCTCTTTTAATCTTCATTGATCCAAACACATCAAAGTTTGAATATAATTAAGTTGTAGAATGGTATCATGCATGAAGTCAATGGGGAGATAAACGAATTCATACTAAAAGAGCGGCTATCCTTCGATCACAGCACTGTTGTTCTATGTAGTGCATTTCTGATCCAACAAAGTAATTAACAAATCTAGAATACAACAAAAAACTACATCATAATTAGATAGTCGTGCATGTATTAAGTAAGATATATTGGTTAAAGACTAGACTGGGATACAAATCAGAACTGGGCTTGTTTGGTATAATATTAGTCAAGACAGTTGTACGAAGCATAAAGCTACGGCAACAACTACTGATACCAAGTCCAACCCCCTAATGCCATGTTACTACGACTACTACTCTCAGCCTCTCTTACCTCACCTCAACAATACTAATCACCAACGCGACTTGGCAATGCCAGTCACTCACATATCCCTCATTGCAGCCGCCACTGAGGTGGTGAACGGCGAAGTACTAGAGGAGCAGAGGCAAAGAGTGAAGAGGAGCTCTCTCACCAACCCCAGTATGGACAGTGATGATTTTGAGGTGGTCGTTGAAATTCGGTCCCCAGTCAAGAGCAAGAAAAGGGTTGGGTAGTAATAAGAACTTTGCAGAGATATTGCGACGATGGTTTGGATCAGAAGGAAACAATGTGCAGTAGGGTTGCGGTTGTAGGTGCAGTAGCAATAACTTTGGGGTCGAAAACAACTAGTAGTTGGAGGAGGTGGATGGGGAGTGGCATGGTAGTAGTGTAGTGGTTGCTAAACTACTAATGGTTCCTCCATCAGACGATGGTGTGATGAAGGGTGAGCCTTAGGTCTAAGGTTAGAGTAATCCATGGATACTATGCCGGCATAATAATGAGTGCGTTATGGGTTTTTATGGAAGATGTAGCCCGAGGAAGAAACATGCAGCACATATGTCGTCTCGGGTCTCGCATCATCGCATCAGGTACCGTGACTAAGGTTCTAGCCCATCAACACATCAACACTTGCATCCTCTGCCATCCTACAGATCGACGTCATGGAACTATCTTGATTAACATACCAGTATCGATGATGCTTCAGCCAAGTTAGACAAAACTGTGTCGACTTTGGTAGACATGGGTTTACTTACCGAGGAGGCATATGCAGCCATCGGTAGGTGCAGTATGTTGCGCAAAATTGATGGCCTTTGACTTTGGTAGACATGGGTTTACTTACCGAGGAGGCATATGCAGCCATCGGTAGGTGCAATATGGTGCGCAAAAATTGAAGGCCTTCCTCCTTTAATTTTTGCGTAACATACTACACCAACCGATGGCTACAGATGCCTCCTCAGTAAGGAAATCCATGTCTTACTAAAGTTGATACAGTTTCGTCCTTCTCGGTTGCAGCATCAACGATACTGGTATATTAATCAAGATAGTTCCATGACATCGATCTGCAGGATGGCCGAGGATACAAGTGTTGATGGGCTAGAACCTTAGTCACGGTACCTGATGCAATGATGCGAGACCCGAGACAACATATGTGCTGCCTGGTTCTTCCTCGGGCTACATCTTCCATGAAAATCCATAACGCACTCATTCTTTTACCGGCATAGTATCCATGGATTACTGTAACCTTAGCCCTAAGGCTCCACCTTCATCCCCCCATCGTCAGGTTGAGGACCCTTTAGTACTTCAACAACCACTGCACTACTACCATGTCACTCATCATCCACCTCCTCTACCTACTAGCTATTTTCGACCCCAAAGTTATTGCTACTGCACCTACAACCACAACCGTACTCCACACTCTTTCCTTCTGATCCAACCCGTCCTCGCAATATCTTCGCAAAGTTCTTATTACTACCCAACCCTTTTCTTGCTCATGACAGAAGGCCGAATTTTAACACCCACCTCGGAATCATCATTATCCATGCTGGGGTTGGTGAGAGAGCTCCTCCTCACTCTTTACATCTGCTCCTCTAGTACTTCGCCGATCACCACCTCAGTGGCAGCCGCAATGAGGAAGAGGTGAGTGACTTACATTTCCAAGTCACGATGGTGATTAGTATGGTTGTGGTGAGGTAATAGAGGTTGATAGTAGTAGTCGTAGTAACCTGGCATTAGGGGGTTGTGCTTGGTATTAGTAGTTGTTGCCGTAGCTTTGTGTGTCGTACAACTGTCTTGATTAATATCATACCCAACAAGCCCAGTTCTGATTTGTATCCCAGTGCAGTCTTTAACCAATATATCTTACTTAATGCATGCACGGCTATCTAATTTTGATCTAGCTTTTGTTATATTCTAGATTTATTGATTACTTTGTTGGATCAGCACTGTACTACATAGAACAGCAGTGCTACGACCAAAGGATAGCTGCTCTTTGAGCATGACTTAGTTTATCTGTTCATGGACTTCAAGTATGATACCATTCTATAACATAATTATATCCAAATTTTGATGTGTTTGGATTAATTAAGATTAAGATATATATATGACATTATCTATCTTTACTCATCCCCCTCCCCTCCCACACACACACATATATCATATATCTTACCTATAACCATAAAGCCTATCACCTATAACACTTTGTGTTTGGGTCTGCGTATATATACCACTAGAAAAGAGTTTAAAAGCATAAAATGCGCAATATAGGAATAAAACGCGTTTTGTTCGTCAACCCCCAAAAAAGCGTGTATTTTTCGAATAATTCAAATGGACGGTCGTTTAATATGTAAGAGCATCTCCAACCCAACACTCCAAATTTGGAGGGTTGTGAAGGAATATTCCCTGCATATTCTGTAAATGGAGGGTTGGAAATGGAGGGAGCTCCATCCCAACCCTCCATTTTCTCTCCCCCCCTTTACGTCCGACATTTGCTTATGTTCACGCAAATTTGGCGTGAGACTGTAGAGAATCGGGAAAAATCCCATTTTTTCCAGCCGAGTGAAGCAAAAAACGCCAAAACGTCGGATTTCCTGACCGATTGGAGATGCTCTAAAATGAGCAGAGTCTACCCAGTTCTGGGCAGACTTCTGCCCAAAAATGCCAAAACTAGGCAGAGTCTGCCCAGTTCTAGGCAGAGTCTGCCCAGAGCTCTGAGCATAGTCTGCCCAATAAACTGGGCAGACTTCTACCCAAGCCACTGGGCAGACTTCTGCCCAGAGCGCGCGCACTAGGCAGAAGTCTGCCTAGAGCTCTGGGCAGACTCTGCTCAGAGCGCGTGCCCTTCATTTTTGCATTCACACGTGCACTCACGTGCACGCTTGCATGCTTGGCTCTACCCAATTTCTGGGCAGTTTCTAAGCAAACTCAAATTTTGGGCAGTTTCTAGTCAAACTCAAATTTACGTATTTCTTTTCATGCTATATAATTTGGTGCATTTACTCGTTTAATATTTTTTGTTTTACCGTCTAAGTTCTTATTTTTTTGGTAGGGTCAACATGGCGATGGCAGTCATTCAGGACCCGAGGGTGGCAGCGGTGGCGATGGACGACAAGGGGGCGATGTAGGTCTTGGCGAGGGGAGCGGGCATGGGGACGATGGTGGCGGTCGATGACGGACATGGCAATGATGCGAGCTTGGGGACGATGGTGGCGGTCGATGATGGACATGGCGATGGTGCAGGCTTGGGGACATTGGAGGATGTTATTTTTTATTATTTTTATATGTTTATTTGTTTAAAGTGCGGATCGACATGGAGGCAGGATATGTAATAAATACTATATTTGCTCGTTTTTAATGAATTTGTGTGCATTTACTTTTAATTAGTTGTTTGATATATTTTGTTGTATACATGTACTTATTTGATTGCTATAAATGTATATTGTATGTTGGAAATTCTGTAATTTTTTAAATAATAATTTTAAACTATCGGCCATGGACATATCCGTGGCTAATAGGTCTAGACGGCCACAGTAATGTCCGTGGCTGATAATTATCAGCCACGGCTAATGTGCACAAAGTTGACAATTTCGTGCACATAATCCATGGCCAATAATGTAATGGCCAGTGTCATTTCCCTGGCCGATACTTATTTATGACCACAGAAAATTCCGCGGCTGAAGGGTTTCACCTACGGATTTAGTTCACGGTTTGCGTCAACTTTGTGCACATTATCCGTGACTGATAACTATCGGCCACAGATATTTCTATGGCCGTATAGCACTATCGGCCACTTATTTGTTTGTGGCTGATAGTTTTATATAGTATTTTATTTGAATTATCCTCCATAGACATCCGTGGGCATTATTTCGTGGCTGATTATCAGCCACGAATGTTCCGTGTGCAAAGGGGGTATCAGCCACTACGGTATCAGCCATGGATTTGCGACCACATGATTTTTTCTATAGCTATAACGTTTTAGCCATGGAATTTTGGCTAAAAACCAGATATGTAGTAGTGAATCCAATAAGTGTAATTCTGGTCAGTTTGGAAAGATGGCTTCGATAGCTACACTTTTCGTGTTTTAACCTCACTGAAATTATGACTGTAAGATATCACAAATGCCTTATGTTTAGAGCTCATTAATGCTGTCTGGAAAATAGTTTCTGTATCTTGTGGGGTTTAGGCTGTAACAATTGGCCTACTTGCTCTAAAATCATGATATTTGATATATGAAAGTATAAGTTGTTTATCTACAAGTTTCACTTACAAACTTTTAACAAATTCACAATAAAACTTGAGGTTAGCCGCCTCTGTTTGTGACTGTTTATGTTTTTCATGCCATCTAAACTGTGCCATTGGTGTTTAGGCCATGCTCTACATGTTATATTTATGCTTTCCTAAGACATAAGAAAAGAATCTCATGATGTTTAATTGATGTTTCATTAAGTCCATTGTTATGTTGATATACTATGTTTTGCCAACAAGCCAATACTCATGTTATATATGACATGCCATGATATAATCTTGCTAAATTCCTTTAAGAGGCTTTATTATGCATGGGATACATTGTTGGATACAAAGCAAAGGCAAGTGTGGAAATGAAAGTGGCTCATGGCATTTGCTATGGCATATGAAAAGAAATGAGAAAGAGAAATGTGATAAATGTAAAGTGATATATGGAAATTAGGACACAGATGGCGCCACACACTTGGAGCAAAATGCCACAGTAGGAGTCGGGGGAAATCGCTGGGGCCACCTCTTGAATCCATAAGTGGTGCCACAATTGTATTTATGCACTTGTAGGCACGCAGGCATAGATGGAATCTTTTAGGTGTTGTATATGCATTCATAAGCATTCACGTGCATCAAATGCATATGCATGAATTGTCTGTTTTTACTTTACGCATATTAATTCTGCAGTTATTATTATACATGTTTGTGAGGTTGCTTATTTTTATATTAATTCAGTTGTCTTTCTTGCCTGTGATGTTTACTTCTCTTTATGCATGACAGATTGGTAGTTCTTCTTTTTAGTTCCTGTCTGAGTATTGTATCACCTTTTGAATTAATTATTGATGTGTTTACAGTTAGGTGATGATCAGCCTGATATTAACTCCGAAACGATGTCGTTTTATCGCAAGTGCACAGTATAGTGGCAGCAGGTATCGAACACGGGAAAGTGGTGCTATACTACCTATCTACTCCTAGGTTGAGTTAGACTTGCGGATTTATTGGTGGATGCGGATTGTGGAGTGTTGTAATGGTGATAGATGCGATGGTCATGTCACTCGATATCGCAAACAAAGGATTCTACACACAGAAAGAAAGAAAAGAGATAAGACTAGGGCTTTAGGACTCACCACTAGGATCGTTGGACTTCGATGCTATGTTAAGACTCTTACGTTGCATTGGATTTATTAGGGATTGTCACATCTAAGATGTGGAATTCATGGATCTAAGCACCATGAATTTAACGTATCGCATTAAGCCCGCTCTCGCGACAAGCACACACGATCCGTGCATTAAGAATCGACAATATTCATGCCACTCTCGTGGTCAGAATGATCTCAACTCATGCCACTCTCGTGGGTTAGAGTTAAGATGTATTTTGGTGGCTCTCATTGACGCAATGGCGATATCCGTCAATTAGTAATATAGTTCGTCGGTGAATCCCATCAAAACACGAGCCAGGCATGGTGACGAGTCCCAATTGTATCCACTAACTCCCTAATTAAACCTGAAGGATACTCTTAAAGCCAATCGATTCCACCGACTGTGGGCACGATCTCGGTATGAGTTCTCCTACAACCTTTGCAAGATCAACCAAAATACGTTCCTTTTATACCAATGCAACCTAAAAATCCTAAATTTGCATCTAAATCCTAAAATCCATGGGCTAATCCATTAGCTTTAGATAGAACTACTCACGCATCATAGAAATAACAACAAAAGATTCAATAGATGCAATAGAATTCATCATGGCAATATAAAACATCAAGATTAATAGAAAGTGTAGAAATTTGTTACCAACGTGTCGTGGAGCAATAGCAATCCAAAGAGAATTAAGAAAATAAGATTCCTTGCGCAAAATAGCAATAAAAAGCCAAGCTTTGCTTCACAAAAAATAACAAGCACAAACTCTCAAAAATCTAATTAAAACTAAACTGAAAGATTCTCCAAAGTTGCTCTCTGAAAATTAAGCTAAAACGTGCTTAAATACATAGGATAGAAATCCTAAAAAATCTCAGAAAATCTGGGCACTTGGGCCCACCAACTAGGCTGGTCGTGTCCCGCTACTCGACCGAGTAGCAGAGCCTATTCGGTCGAGTCGGCTTCAGGCTCCGCTTTCCGTTGTTGCTGCTTCTGGGTGACATGAGATACTCGGTCGAGTAGCCCCCCTACTCGGTCGAGCTACAGTAGATCAAAACTTCCTCCAAAATGCTGATATATTTCTTGACGACTCGGGTCGAGTAAGTGAGATGCTCGGTCGGGTTGCTTTACTGCTCGGTCGAGCTAGGGTGCCTTGGAGAAAAGCTCTAAATCTTCATCTGTATGGTGCGACTCGGGTCGAGTCGGCTGTCTGCTTGGTCGAGTAGGGTGAGGCCGTTTCCTGTGTGATTTCTGCGTGTCAGCTCGGCTGAGTAGCTATGCTACACGGTCGAGTCATCGGGGAAACTGAACTGAACTTTGCCATCTCTCATTCTCTTCTCCTCCTCTCCTTCAATCTTCTTACATTCCTCGACTAGGGCTTTAGGACTCACCACTAGGATCATTGGACGTCGATGCTAGGTTAAGACTCTTACGTTGCATTGGCTTTATAAGGGATTGTCACATCTAAGATGTGGAATTCATGGATCTAAGCACCATGAATTTAACATATCGCATTAACCCCGCTCTCACGATAGGCGCACATGATCCGTGCATTAAGAATCGACAATATTCATGCCATTCTCGTGGTCAGAATGATCTTAACTTATGCCACTCTCATGGGTTAGAGTTGAGATGTATTTTGGTGGCTCTCATTGACGCAAGGCGGTAGCCGTCAATTAGTAATATAGTTCGTCGGTGAATCCCATCAAGACACGAGCCGGGCATGGTCACGAGTCCCAATTGCATCCACTAACTCCCTAATTAAGCCTGTAGGATACTCCTTAAGCCAATTGATTCCACCGACCATGGGCACGATCTCAGTACAAGTTCTCCTACAAACTTTGCAAGATCAACCAAAATACGTCCTGTTTATACCAACGCAACCTAAAAATTCTAACTTTGCATCTAAATCCTAAAATCCATGGGCTAATCCTTTAGCCCTAGATAGAACTACTCACGCATCATAGAAATAACAACAAAAGATTCAATAGATATAATAGAATTCACCATGGCAATAGAAAACATCAAGATCAATAGAAAGTTTAGAAAGTTATTACCAACGCGTCGTGGAGCAATAGAAATCCAAAGAAAATTAAGAAAATAAGATTCCTTGCGCAAAATAGCAATAAAAAGCCAAGCTTTGCTTCACAAAAAAATAGCGAGCACAAACTCTCAAAAATCTAATTAAAACTAAACTAAAAGATTCTCCAAAGTTGCTTTCTGAAAATAAAGCTAAAACCATGCTTAAATACAAAGGGTAAAAATCCTAAAAAATCTCAGAAAATCGGGGCACTTGGCCACCAACTAGGTTGGTCGCGTTCCGCTACTCGACCGAGTAGCGAAGCCTGTTCGGTCGAGTCGGCTTCAGGCTCCGCTTGCTGCTGTTGTTGTTTCTGGGTGACACAGGATACTCGGTCGAGTAGCCCCCCTACTCAGTCGAGCTACTGTAGATCAGAACTTCCTCCAAAATGCTGATATGTTTCTTGACGACTTGGGTCGAGTAGGTGAGCTGCTCGGTTGGGTTGCTTTACTACTCGGTCGAGCTAGGGTGCCTTGGAGAAAAGCTCAAAATCTTCATCTGTATGGTACGACTCGGGTCGAGTTGGCTGTCTGCTCGATCGAGTAGGGTGAGGCCGTTTCCTGTGTGATTTCTGCGTATCAGCTCGGCTGAGTAGCTTATGCTACTCAGTCGAGTCACCGGGGAAACTGAACCAAACTTTTCCATCTCTCATTCCCTTATCCTCCTCTCCTTCAATCTTCTTACATTCCTCGACGAACTCCCATGGAGCCTTGCCAATGATATTTCGACGTGCCAGATGTGTCCATATCCCAAAATAGCTCCAATTCGCTCCAAAACTTTTGAAAATCCATAAAGCTATGCAAAACTCGAATATGGCATTAGAAGCGCAATAAAATATTAAAATATGGAGGTTGGAGGCGAATATGACATGAAATGATGCGATAAACACTTGTAAAATACGGACACATCAGGTGACTAGACCCTAGTTAGGTAGAACAATTTTGAGATTAACCCTACCTAGCGTAGTTAGATTATCATGTTAGGTCACGGGTTGACGTGCCCCATTAACGTTTTCCAGGATTAGGAGCAAAGTAGGCGGAGCATGACTTGACTCAGGAGTTTACTCTGAGATGTAGCCCACACTTGGAAATCTTGTTCAGTTGGTTCTTAGGGGTAGTTTATGGAGTGATTTGTACCAGGCATGGACCTTTTGTCTTTTATGGGTTTGTTCTCTGATCAACGCTCTGACACATTTCATCATTGCCCAAAGAGATGTATGTAGCCATAGGCATGTTCTTTCCCGATGCATTCTCCATTTCAAACCTTTTCGGTAGTTCCTTTGCATACTTCATTTAATGAATAAAGGTTCCCTCTTTCGACTGCCTAATCTGTAATCATTGCTTTGTTTCTTACCACAACGACGTCTTCGTCTAACTTGTTTCTATATACCCACTTGATGCCTATGACAAGATGATTCTCTGGTCGAGGAACTAACTCCCACACCTGATTCCTTTCAAATTGAAGGAGTTCTTCATGCGTTGCCTCAATCCAAGCATTATCCGTAAAAACTTCTTCTATATTTTTCTACTCAATGCTAAAAACAAAGGAAACATGAAATATATATTCTATCTGTGACCTAGTTCTAACATATTCATCAATGTTTCCAATAACATATATATATATGACAATATCATCTTTACTCAACCCCCTCCCCTCCCGCACACACACATATCATATATTTTTTTTGACGGATAATCGAAAACTTTATTAATCACAAAATATATACAAATACTGTAGACTAGTTGATAATGGGAGATACCAGGGAGTGAGGGGATAGGACACAAGCGTCGTCACCCTCAACAGCCTAATATCAAACATCAACAACTAGTCAATAGAAATAAAAGACTTCAAAAATGGCCAAAACACACAGGCCCAATAGAAAGTACAAATATGAAATCACCCAGCGTCAATAATTCCCCAGTTAGAAAAAGGGGTCGTGTCTGAAGCCTGATCCATATCCAAATTACGCATGGCTATGAATACATCTGCAGCTATTTCTTCAAACAACTGCACCTTCTTCATACTCAGTCCTTCAAAAATCCTCTTGTTTCGTTGCTTCCAGATGTGCCAAACCATCGAAGCCAACACGGTTTTAGCCAATACTCCCACCGGGTCAGAATTGCTGTAACTGGATAAAATTAAATCACTAGTACCAGAGAGAGTAGTAGGAATAACACCCGTATATCCAAGTTTAAGCAAGCTCCTGGTCAGAATATAACTGGAGTAGTTACATTCAAAAAATAAGTGTGCAGCAGATTCAGGCGCATTGTCATTGCAAAGCACACAGAATAATTCATTTGTGATTCCCCATGCGCCTAGCCGGTCCTTGGTTGCCAATTTATTACGCAGAGCTCTCAGTAACACAATGGACCACTTTGGAATATGCGCCCGATGCCATACCACAGGGTACAGCGGGAAAGTAGGTTTGCTTTGACGCGAGCCTTGCCATGCGGATTTAAAATTATACTTGGGACCTGACAGCCAGACCCACCTGTCAGGAGATTGAGTAAGCATGACAGCCTGCAGATCTGGGAGCAATGGCTGGATATTTGGGTCGTCCGCTTTCCAACCAGATTGCGTCCAATAGTCACTAACACGGTTGTTTTCAGTCCCGGGGGAGGAGCATGGATAAGATGCAGAGGTCCCTTCGGGTGCCAATTATCATACCAAAAAGAGGTAGAAGTGCCATCGCATACAACACGCTTAATCAGTTTTTGAGAGGAGAGGCGATTTCTAATAAGAAACTTCCAAGTACCCGATTGGGTTGGCTTCGACCGCGAAGCATAGAATCCGTAATTAATTTCCCCGTAATGTCTACGCATATAGGTTGCCCAAACTCCATTATTGGAGAGAACCCTCCAAATGAGCCTGACGCCTGAGGCCACAGACAAATCTTCCAACAATCTCAGGCCCACACCCCCCTCTTTCTTAGGGGCACAAAGATCCTTCCAGGCCCAAGTATTTAATTTTCCCCAAATGAAATTTCTGCAAACGGAAGTAATAGCACGAATAATAGATGTAGGGAGACGATAAACCTGCATCCAGAAGGAAACCATGCCGTAGATAACAGTACGAACCAGCTCAATTTTACCAGAAATAGATAGTAGAGAGGACGACCAACCAAGGAGCCTCATTCTACACTTATCCACCAGACGTGAAAACATAGCAGGCTTAGGATAGGTAGAAGATAGCGGCAAACCCAAATAAGTGGTAAAGGAAGATACCATTTTAACACCCAGGATATTAGAAAGGTCTCTAGGATTCCGCACGCCTTTGCTGAAAATGGCCGAACTTTTACCCCAGTTAATATGAAGCCCAGATAATTGATTAAACTTAACCAGCAAGTCAGAAAGGCCATAAAAGGATCTAGCATTTGCCCGACAGAAGACAAGCAAATCATCTGCAAAGAGAAGGTGAGAGATGGAGTCAACTCTTCTCAAAGGCTGGATGCAACGGGACGATTCAGCTCTAGCAAGTAGCAGAGAAAAAGCTTCCATTACAAGGACAAAAAGATAAGGGGAAAGGGGATCACCTTGGCGAAGCCCTCTATTAGATGAAAAATAGCCTTCTGGGGATCCATCAATAAGAACAGAAAACATAGGAGATGAGATACATTGGCTGATCCAATTAATAAATCTGCACTTGAAGCCCATTTGATGTAAGAGGAAGAAGATGAACTCCCTATTGACACTGTCAAAAGCCTTTCGGAGGTCTAACTTGATACAAGTCCTGGACCCCATAGGGTTACTAAAATCCCGGATCTGCTCATGGGCAATTAGAGTACAATCTGCAAGTTGTCTACCCTTTAGGAAAGCTACCTGATTGGGGGAGATAAGATCAGTAATAACATGCATAAGTCTGTTGCAAAGGACCTTACTGATAATTTTATAAATGACATTGCAGCAAGCAATGGGCCTGTAGTCAACGAGGCCCGTAGCATTTCCATTCTTAGGCACCAGAGTAAGAAAAGTATGGTTAATATGGTTCGGCATATGACCAGTGCTGAAAAAGGAAGAAATTCCAGTAGTAACATCGTTCCCAACAACATCCCATTCATGCTGGAAAAAATAAGCATTGAATCCATCAGGACCAGGGGCTTTGTCTTTTCCAATTTGGAAAACGGCATTCTTAATTTCAGCAGCCGAAACTCCCCTGTCCAACCAACTTGCAGCCTCAGAAGTAAGCTTACGCTTAGGAATGAGATTAGGAAAAACATTCCAGTAATCAGTCTGATTATAAAGATTTTTGAAGTATATAGGAGCCTCCAACCGAATGGAATCAGTGCATAAAGTACGATCCCCATTGGAATTTATGAAATGGCTAAGATTATTATGAGCTTGACGGGACTTCATAGCCATGTAGAAAAATTTAGAATTCCTGTCACCCAAAGATAACCAGTTTTTCCTGCTTTTCTGTCTCAAATCTTCCTCCTCAACATCTAGAGCATCAGCTAGATTTTTGATTGCTCTTTTTTTCTCTTCTTGCAAAGAAGCATCAATGTGCAAACTCGGATCAGATTGCAATCTATCCAACACCATGCGGCTGGAGGCCACCAAATTTGAAGACCTTTTTACACTAGCCCAAGATTTAAGCACAACTTTCATATGTTTGAGTTTATTCGCTAGCGAATACATTGTAGATACATCAAAATTACCATCCCAATTTTTACTAACCAGATCCCGAAAATCTATGTTAGTAGTCCATGAATTATTAAATTTGAAAGGCTTGGGATAAGAAATAACCTTATGAAGGAGCCTGACAATCATGGCCGAATGATCGCTAGTACCAGAATTAGTATACTCCATGTAGGACTGAGGGAGAGTAGCGATCCAGGTTGAGTTACAGAGGACACGGTCAAGACGAGCTGAAATGCGACCAGGACCAGTACGCCTATTGCTCCAGCTGAATCTCCTTCCAGTACTCTTAAGCTCAAGAAGTTGACATCTTCCAATGGACGAATTAAATGCATCCGTACTATTAGGATCTAGAGTACGTCCCCCCAATTTTTCGTACGAGTGCCGAACGCAATTAAAATCCCCTCCCACCAACCAAGGAGTATTCTTGAATAGAACAGAATCCGAAATTAAAGCGTCCCACAGTGGAGTTCTGGCCGGAGCCAAATTAAACCCATAAACAGCCGTCAGCCCCATAACCAATCCTGCAGTATTAGTAATAGTAAAAGTATTAGTAAAAGTGCAGATGTATTAGTAATAGTATATATCTTATCCAATAACACATATCATATATATATATATATATATATATATATATATATATATATATATATATATATATATATATATATATATATATTCTATAAAACAGGGATGTTATCATGGGTTATTGGATAAGAGTTATTGGATAAGAGTTGAGAAATTGGATAATAAAGTGTTGGATAAGAGAATTTGGTTAAGAGAATATGAATAAGAGAATTTGGATAAGGGTTGAGTAATTGAGTAATTGGGTAATAATATTGTTGGTTAATACATTTTGGCTAAGAGAATTTGAATATGAGAAATTGGGAGAAGAGAAATTGAGGATTATGTTTTTGAAATCAAGTTAAAATTTGGGGGGAATTTTGGTTGGATAATTTAAAAACTTTGAAAACTCAAACTTTCCTATTTGGGGGGAAATGAAAACTCAAACTCACGTGCACAACAGCTCTAATAAAAAAACAGCATCAACTCAACACCCCTCAAGCTCTTCATGAACAAAACGTAGCATCAACTCTCCCTATCGCCCCCTCTCCCAATGGCAGCCGGCAGCTGGCAGCCGCAATCGTTACTGCCAAGGGGGGTGCTGAAGAGGATCTAGGAGATCGGAAGCTTCCCAAACAACAGATCAACAAGGAGCTTCCCAAAGAGGACCCAGGAGAGAGGCAGGTCGACGAAGGGGTCCCAGGAGATCAGAACGATAGATCGATAGGAAGCTTCCCAAAGAGGACCCAGGAGATCTACGAAGAGGACCCAGAAGAACTGAATCAACGCCGAGCTCCCAAAAGGGGGACGACGGAGAGAACCCAAAAGGGCGACTTCTACAGACCCGGACGGATGCCCAGAAGAAGCCCCAGGACGGAATCAACGCCGAGCACCCCAAAGAACCGCAGAGAGATCGGAGAAGAACAGACCCAAAGGAACACCCCCTACCCCCTGCCCCCTCCCCGAGCACCCCTTGCCTCCCCAAGCACCCCCTACCCCCTCCCCGTGGCGCCAATTTGATCGAGAGGATGAAGGCTGAAGCTGCGGCCTGAATTCTTAATCTCTTCAGCAAGGTAACCCTTCCTCAAATAGTAGGTTCTCTTCATCAAGGTAGGCATTCTGATCGAGTTATCTTCATCAAGAAACCATATCAGCCAGTTTATTTATTTGGGGGTGGAATTTTTTTGTCTGCAGGTATTTGTCTGCAATAAAGAATGTGGGTTCATTGAATCCAAAGGAAGCTGACGAACATAGTGAGACCAACCTTGGCTTGAGAGCTATGCCTTCCCTGAGAAAGAAGAGAAGGAAAGTATGATCAGGTATTTTTGTTTAAGAATTCTTTTCTCTTTCTTTTGGATTCAGATATTTTTAATTAGGACTTGAGTTTGATTGAGATTTGCTTGCTCTTACCCAAAGCAGCAATGATTTCTAAATAATGATTTCTAGCAAGCTTTGTTGAAATGTGGAGATTGCAAGAGTTCATGCTCACTGTAAAATGTGAAGATTTCTAGCAAGCTTTGTTGAAATGTGAAGATTTTATTCAGAATGGCAATATTGAAAGGTTGAAATATGAAGGTTTGTTGAATAAAGATTGTAATGTGAAGCTTTGTTGAAATAATGATGGTTTTATTTAGTTCATATCTTTTTTTGGCAACTGAGTTGTTTGAGAATCCTGAATTTTTTGAGCTTGGGGAGTTTAAACAGATGGTTGATTGATGTAATGGTGTTTTGAGAGTGAAACCTTCTAAATTTGTGAGTGTTTCTATTAATCATTTTAGAAAATTTGCATGAATATCCAGGATTCATGAATATCCAGTATAAATTTTCTGAGAATTACATTTGCTGATACTGGATATTCATGAATAAATTTGCTGAGAATTTGCTGATGAACACGGTCAGTATACTTGAGAATTACATTCATGAATATCCTAGCCGATACTGGATATTCATGTGTACTGTATAAATTTACTGAGAATTCCAGTATTAATTGATACTGGATATTTGTAAACCTTCTAAATTTGTAAATTGATACGGGATATTCATGAATCCTGAGAATTAATTTTGACAAAATATCTAACATAATAATCAGTGCATTAATAATTCACATACAGTTTTGGGATTAAATTGTAGCCAGAAAATCTAGAATTTTGCATGAATTCACAGTAACTTCATAAATATTTGAAGACAAATTAATAGGTTAGGTATTTAAGAACACGAGAACAGTTTGATATTCATGAGTAAGCCAGTAATTAATAGGTTATCTATCTAAAATTGGATGGTATCACCTCGGGTGCCTCCAAATCCAACACTATATTTCCTATATGTATCGAAATTGGCCAGTATTTGAATCCTTGGTTATAGTTAAACTTTTTAGTCAAAATGCATGATACATAAAGGCACCCATAGAACAAACAGATGCTCAAACTTTAAGCCCCAAGCAGTACGGCTCGAGTGATTCCGTTTATGTAAATTTTCTGAAAAAAACTACTACATTGACATGACATGCACAAATTAAGCAACACCTCATATGTCAAAAGATTAGTATGTTTGTCATGCATGTCAGGAAGAGATCACACGAAGATAATCTTCAACTTCAATTCTTTACCATAAAGAAGTTTCTGTCATTACAAAGTTTTATAGTTGTTTACTTTTATAGTATCCTCAAAATTCATTTTGTGTATTGGCATGAAAAAGTTTGATTTGTGGAATAAGTAGTGAAGCTGCTTAATTTGTTATACTACAAGCTTAATTTGTTAAACTTATAGATTTTTGATTGGCCCATTATTATACTGTTTAATATCTTTCAATTTTTTTTGTTTATTTGGTTGGGTTTATGATTAAATTGCATTGGCTAGGTTTTGGGGGGTTTAATGAGTTGGAATGGAAACCCAAAAATCACCGATTAGTTACTTTGATGAGTTAGGGTGAAAATTGGCCGATGACTTCTAAAACTTGCTGGATTATATGGCTTTGGATAGAATCCAGCATTTTTGGAAATATTAGATTCTTCAACTGGAATTATTTCTGAAGGTTGGAAATGCCCAAAGCTTGAACTTGGTGCATTGGGCTGACGACCACTCCCATGTCTTTCCCATGTGTTCATGAAGAACTGATTCACTTTAAAAACCAAATTGCCTTTTGGACATTCAAGCAACTTGGACAACTTTGGTACCAAATTCAAAAGAACTTTGTATCCTAAAAACGTTGCCTAAAAGGAAATAAATGACAAACTGGCAATGAGACTAAATACATGAGCATTTAGAACATCAAAAGCTGCCTTACTAACCATTATGTAAAAACAATTACCGAATAACATAAAATAAAACATAAAACATAACAATAGACACAAAATTTTGATAGATGGTTATATGTTATTTAAGCTTTTCATGCAATCTTGCAGGATGTTTCAGAATGCCAGAGGGAACATTTTTCGGACTTTTATGCAGTCTTATAATCTTTCAAGTATCGAATCGCCAGGTGAATTGAGATCCTTATTCTTTACAAGTTCTAGAATCTTGATGAGCCTAAAGTACTTGCATTTTGATACATTATAATGTCACTGACCCAAAACATTTGTATTTTTAGAAGTTAATTGTACAATATATCAATAGTTATTGGAGATATCCTCATCTAACGGGATATGAATTTGTAATGAACTGACAGTTATACAAGTGCTGTCGTAACCAATGTGTACCATTTGATATATGAAAATTATAGAGAATTTGTTAATCTTTTGTTATGGTTAACTTAATATTTTGTTCTGTTTATGTATTATATGTATCTGGATGTGAAAGCTGTTTGGTAATGTTAATTATATCAGATGGAAATTAATTGTGAAAGCACTAGCAAACCATACCGAGAAAGCTGTTTGAAAGCTGTTTGGCACCATGTCTTAGACAATTTGATATGTTTGGCATTATTTTAGCACAATATGTTATAGTTATTAGCACAATATGTTAATTTTCATGTGTGTTAATCTAGCTTGGATGGTGAAGATAGTTTTTTCACATGTTTGAAACTCTATAAGCTATGGTGCATGAAGTTATTTGTTGGTTCTTTATTTGTTGAGTTCATCCATAGAAGGAAAATATTTGGGTAGAAGTGTATGAACATGACATTTTAGCAATATTGTCACCATATTCAAAGAAATTTTGTTTCCCATACACAGGAAAACATTTGTTCTCTATAGATTTTTCATGAACTTCTGGCATTTGACTTCTCCTGCGAGAACTCAAGGCAAGATCAAATATATCCACACCCTCAAGATTGCCACCATAAAGAGAAGCTATTGTCAAAATCTCAACATTTGTACGATCCCTAGGTCCTTTTGAATCCTTATTGAGCTTTAGTATGAATTAACCTTAAACGAAAGCATCCATACAAAATATATAAATGGCTATTGATGCAATCCGTATTCTATCCTGGTGTCGAAGGTTAACATTTGCTCAGACGAAGTAGCATTAACGATGTCTGTGATACAAAGAGATGCACAGACCAGAATAGAAAATATGTGTAAAATGAATATTGTAAGAACCAGGTTCCACAATATGAGAGTGCACAAAGATAAACATATAAGAACTACCTCAACTAATATGTGGGTTGACTTTCACATTGGTCATAATCACCAACGAACATAAAGGCATACTGCATTTTATTTCGTTGCAATTAGAGCATTGTACCATTCTAAACATGTATTAAACCAAATTTATGAGGCCATAGTTTTATGCTGCTTATGAATGTAGTTATCAATTGTCAAAATTTCTAAGTTAATCAGTTTTTTTGTAGCGTAATATTTAAATGAACAGTGCCTTAGGGCACATGTTAAATCGGGAGAAAACTAAATTTTGGAGGCACTAATGTTTTTGGGGGAAATAAATTTTCTGGGAGAAGCGAATTTTGAGGTAACTAATTTTTTTGAGGTAACTAAATAATAATCATTGTGCTTTAAATTTTGGGGAAACTAACAATGTGAGGGGGAATTCTTAAATGAACCGTGCCCTACGGGCACGGGTATTTACTAGTATATATGTGTGTGTCTATATATATATATATATATATATATATATATATATATATATATATATATATATATATATATATATAGGAAACGGGAAATAGGGTGTCACAGGAGAGAATCTCTCCTGTGTCGGTCAAAAAAAACTCCAATCTCCACATGTTTTTTGGAAGATCCGAGCTGTTCATCTCGATCTCCACCCTCTAAAACCCTTACCCACCAATTTTCAGCCCGATCCGAGGTGTTTTGCCCGTTCATCCACCCGACCCAAATTTAACGGTTTCGCATGAACATAACTTTTACGTCGGGTGGATGAACGGGCAAAACACCTCGGATCGGGCTGAAAATTGGTGGGTAAGGGTTTTAGAGGGTGGAGATCGAGATGAACAGCTCGGATCTTCCAAAAAACATGTGGAGATTGGAGTTTTTTTGACCGACACAGGAGAGATTCTCTCCTGTGACACCCTATTTCCCGTTTCCTCATATATATATATATATATATATATATATATATATATATATATATATATAATCTATAACCATATAGCATATCACCTATAAAACTTTGTGTTTGGGTCTGCGTATATATATCTGTAGGAATTACCCGTGCACATAGTGCACCGGGATCAAAGTCAAAACAGACCCACATAAATATCAAGATGGGCAACGCGTTAGAGCATCTCCAACCATCCCCTTCAAAATTGAATATTCTTTAAAGATTCCATTATGAAGGATGTGCAACTCCAACCCACACTCTTCAAACCCTATTTTTTCATTTTTATTTATCTTTATTGAAATACTTAATGAAAATTTTGTATTTTAGACATGGATTAATATAATAAGCAATATTTATTTATTAGATAAATTTATAATGAAATATAAATTTATAGTTAATCTATAAATAAAATTATTTTGGTTAAATTATCATATATTATAATTAAATCTGTCTTCACAATGATGCCGGGTTGGCGCTCCACCGTGCTTCAAAATGAAAAAAATGAAGCACGGTTGGAGATGCACTTAGGGCTAGGGCTAGGGTTAGTGTATTGGTTAGAATGAGTCGCAGAGTTGAGTTTCAACTTGATTCGTGACAAGCGTGCACGTGTGAATGCGAAAACTAAGGGCACACGCGTGCTCTGGGCAGAGTCTGCTCAGTTAACTGGGCAGAATTCTGCCAAGTTCTGGGTAGAATTCGATTCCCAGTTTCTAGGCAGTAGTCTACCCAGTTCTGGGCAGATCACTCTGCCCAGTTTCTGGGCAGTAGTCTGCCCAGAACTGGTCAGACTATTCCTAGTTCTGGCAGATCACTCTGCCCAGTTTCTGGGCAGTAGTCTGCCCAGTAAACTAGGCAGACTATGCCCAGAGCGCGTGTCCATCGCTTTCGTCTAGGTCACACGTGCACACAAGTGCACGCTTGGCTCTGTCCAGTTTCTGTGCATTTTCTGTGCATACTTAAATTTTGAAGCGTTTCTGTGCATACTCAAAATTTTAAAGTTTTTCTTTTCATTCTATATAATTTTTTGTATTAACTCATTTATTATATTTTTTATCTACAGTCTTGACACATTATTTTTTTGGTAGGATCGACATGGCGAGGGAGGTCTTGGCGAGGGAGGTCTTGGTGATGGAGGTCATTCAGGACCTGAGGGTGGCAGTCTTGGCGAGGGGTGCGGGCATGGGGGCAATGTGGGTGATGGCAATGATGGCGTTAATTAGATAGCGTGCTTGGTGGTGACGATGGAGACGGCGATGGCGGTGATCTTGGGGTGGCGACGACGATGGCATTTGAGAGCGAGCAGTTTTTATTTTTCTATATGTGCATTTCTGTAATCGGCGTACATTATTTTTATTTTTATTTGTTTAACCTACGACGCTGTCTTAAATAATTAATGTGAGCTTTTTTTCGTTCATTTTGTGGTTTTAATTTTATTTATTTGATTACTTTAATTTTTTGTATACATGTACATTTAATTGTTATAAATGTATATTTTTGTATGTAGGAAATTCAGCTTTTTAAAAAAAATCAGTTTAGACTATCGGCCACAGACAAATCCATGGCTAATAGAGATATACGACCACGAAAATGTCCGTGGCCGATAGCTATCGACCACGGATATTGTGCACAAAGTGACCGATTTCGTGCACATAAACCATGGCCGAAACCATATCGACCACAGACATTTCAGTGCAGTATATCTCTATCGGCCACGGATTTGTTCGTGGCCGATAAATATCGCCCACGGTTTTTGTGCATGGTTTAAGTCAACTTTGTGCCCAATATCCGTGGCCGATATTTATCGGCCACAGACATTTCTGTGGCTGTATATCTCTATCGGCCACGGACATTTCTGTGGCCAATAGTTTAAACTAATTTTTTTAATCAAAGTTATCAACCACGGATATCTGTGGGCGTTACTCCGTGGCGGATTATCAGCCACGGAATAGTCCGTATGAAAGGGGGTATCAGCCACTACAGTATCGGCTACGGCTTTTTTTCATGTTCGTAGGATTTCGGCCACGGATTCACGACTTTCAGCCATGGATTTGTCCGTGGCTGAAAGCCGTATATTTAGTAGTGTAAATTTTATCTCATAAAAGTAGCATGATGACTAGCAACTTAAACTATCGCATAAAATTAAGTTTCAATCCTTTTTAATAATTATCTCATAATTATTAACTTGAGCAACAAATTAAACTTTATCTTATAAAGAATAGCATGCTGCTTAAAAATTTATCACATAAATTCTAAGCATAATTTTAAAGCATCTAAATTTTTTTCTTATAAAATTAAGTTGTTTCATGTTCAACAATTATCTCATAATCTTTAAAACTAGATAATCACATTATCAACATGTTCTTAGCAAACATATATGCATTTATATCCTTTGCAGTCTTTAGATCATAATAGACCTAGGCTCTGATGCCAATGTTGGGTTTTGAGGGACCCTTAAGGCATAGATCTATACACGTCCTGCATCGGACGGACAATAGAATCAAAAGCAGCAACGGAAAATTTGAATTATTAAACACTTTAATAAAACGCCCTAAGGATATCAAGGACCCTAGCCAGGAACTCTACTATCTTGGGGTGGGTCTGACCAGCCCCAAAATAGATCTAAACTACTGTAACAATATAAATATGAAAGCATTAAAAGAACATACCCGGAAATTTGCTTCCGCAGAAAACGATGCGTCGTTTTCACCAACTACTTTAGCTCCCTAGATCAAGACGCCTCCGCGCCTCCGAGACTGGTCCACCCAAAGCGAGTCGACACCGCGCCTTCGAGCCAATCACTCGATGAAGATAGTTTCACTTGAGTGTGATCCACGTCAAATATTTTGGATCGAATCCAATCCACCTCCTCGACTTGCTAGGACTCAAACGGAGGAACGAAAGGATTATAAGAGGAAAAATAATTTTTGTCTTGGATCAAGCGTGCTCAAAACTTTTCAGAGCTACTCGATTCGGAGACTTGGTGTAAATTTTCCAAGTGGAGCCAGCCCCTATTTATATAGGAGGCCGAACATCTTGCTCATCTCACGAGCAATATGGGACTAATAATAATTAGGGAAGAAATTTAAGTTAGTTTTGACATACACTAATGCTAAACTTCTGTAATGCCCTGCTAAGCTACTGCACAAGTACTAGAGGGGGGGTGAATAGTACTTTAAAATAATTAAGAGGCTAATTCCTAATTACCTTGCAAACTCTACCAATTAATGCAGAAATGCGGAATAGTAAATAATCGAAAACAAATAAGACAATCGCAAACAAGCAATATTACTTGGTTCGGACCCACCCAAGTCTCCCCGACTTGTTCCCGGTGATCCTACGTCCCAACCACCCGGATCACTTCCAGATACTTGAGTTAGAAACCCTAACTCAAGATTTCCACTATGAAATACTTGTGAAAAACCTTCACAAGTCAAATCATACACAAATGAAATTGTGACTCCCACAACCCGGGATCACAAACACACTCTCACAACCGAGAGTGAAACTTACAATATCAAAGTAAATGAAATAAAGATTCTTACCGACAAAATCCTATGCCTTGAGTAAAACTTACGATTTAGGGCAAAACGGATTTTGGGAAAGATGAAGAGGCACCATACCCTAGCTCCAAGATGTAGATCAGCTATGGAGAGCTATGGAGTTGATGGTGACCTAGGATCAAGCACTTGGCTTGGAAGGCTCACAATCAATGAATCTCTCTTTTGAAATAAGAGTGAGGAGAGATTATTGAAAGGAATGAAAGAGCTTTGATTGAGGAATGAATGCTTTCTCTTTGATCTCTAAACTTGTCTTAATATCAGCCTTGAGTGCAATGAATGCAGCTCAACAAGTATATATAGGTTAGAGGAGAGAGAGAGAGAGAGAAACGTTTCAATTAATGCTCCAACGGCTCTATTCTGAACCAAACTAGTCGGTCAAAGAACAACCACCGACCGACTAGTTCATCAACTAGTCGGTCGGTCAGACAGCATGAACCGACTAACTGGTGAACATGGAATAGATCAAGTTCAGACTGACGAGAACTAGTCGGTCAAAGAAGAGTTGCTGACCGACTAGTTTCACAACTAGTCGGTCGGTGACTCAACTGAGACCGACTAAGAGATAAAACAATAGTCTGAACACAAAATTTATTTAGTCGGTCCAAGAACAAATGTTGACCGACTAGTTCATCAACTAGTCGGTCGCCAAATGAACATAGACCGACTAACGATAAACAGTAAGTCAAGCGAAAATTGGCATGTACAGGGAAAGCTCAACTAGTCGGTCCAAGAAGCATCACTGACCGACTAGTTCACAAACTAGTCGGTCGGTGAGTCAACGTAGACCGACTAACTGTAAACAGTAAAGAGCTTGGAATTGACTGACGCAAACTAGTCGGTCCAAGAAGCTTGGCCGACCGACTAGATCTCCATCTAGTCGGTTGGTTCTTCTTCTTGAACCAACTAACATGCACAAGAAGTCGCGAATCGAAGCGCGAAGCTTCGGGAAAGTTTGTATGGACTTCTACTAAGATCCTAGCTCTAAGATAGGAGCGTTATGAAGATTTAAACCGTAAGACCTACTCAAGGCTTAATATTCTACGAAAGAAGCTTAAAAGACTATAAATAAAACTTGACGATACCGTCTTCAAAAGCTTCAATCGAATCTTCATGACTTCTAAAATGGTCCATAAGCTTCAACGAAGCTTTAGGCATACGATCACGTGCTTTGAGAAGTCTTGAGACGTCGCTTTGGATGTTCATATGAATTTGGCGACGATCTCCATAACTGCGCTCACAAATTGTTAGTTCACGATATATTTATGTTTGTTCATCATCCAAAACCAAATCCGGGGAGTTCAATATCCAACATTCTCCCCCTTTTTGGTGATGACAAACCAACATAAATAATAATAAAAAATAATGATTCAAATGTAATTTACTTACTCCCCCTGTATTGATGACACGTTAATTCCAAATTAAACAATAATAATACGCATCAAGCAGACGAGTGAAGTATATAAAATGAGAATCAAATATTGAAATTTAGGAATTGAAATTCCATTTATATATCTTAACTCCCCCTGAATCTAACACATCAAATTAGATTCTTGGAATAATGCTTTAAAATTATCATTTAGCCATGTCATTATTATATCTCTCCCCCTTTGGCATTAGCAAAAAGTGTGGGAGGAGATCAACGACAACAACAATGGCTTCAAATATAAGCACGGGAGTCGTAGAATACGACCACGGTCCAAGTGACACCAAAGTAAGATATGAATTAAAACAAAGCGTGTCAATGAGACCAAAGTCGAAAATCAGTAATAAAATCATCAAAACTCAAATCAATTTTACGGATTGAGTTATGGAATATACTCTCCAATATCAACATTCTTGGTTAATTTAGTGCATGGAAAACAATTCTATGTGTTCATAAAATGAATTCTATTTAACATCGATCCAACGATCGGGCACAAAATACATCAAAATATCACAACATATAACATATGTCACACCGGACATCAGAGTATCACACTACATCAAAATAAAATCCAAAATATCACCAAAATACATCAGAGATACATCAAAATGAGCCCAAAAATCATAACCACGCTCTATCCTACCCAAGCTCTCTCACACCTAGATAAATCATCCAATGTGCATCGGGAGAGGCCTCAAAGAAGCTCAAGAGGCAGCGGGAGGATCTGCAGCAGCAACAGGCTCTGCAGGAGTGGAGGTGGTCACCGGATCAGCTAAAGTGTCCACGGGAGCGATGGTAGAAATCTCAGGCACGACAGGTGAGACGATCTCTGGAGCAGCAACGGCAGTGGCCTCGGGAGCACCAGTCGTAGTATCCACCGCAGGAACGGTGGCAACAGGTGTGCTCTCGGGGTCAACAGCAGACGAAGCACCAGCACCAGAAGTAGCAGTAGCACCAGAAACACCAGCAACAGCAGGAGTACCCTCAGGAGCACGAGCAACAGCAGCACGAGCAAGCTCGAGAATCTCCTCATCATCCAGCTCCTCGTCCTCGTCAGAAACTGACGAAGGAATCTCAATCCCTAGATGAGAAGCGATACGAGAAAGAATCTCCTCAGTGCGAGCATACCGAGACTCCACACGTTTGATCGAACGTGCGAGGTCGGTAAGAGTAAGGGAGGGAGCAGCTGAGGCTGAGGCTGAGGCTGAAGCAGCAGGGGTCGTCCTCTGAACATGACGGAGTGCCGCAAGAGACTTCTTGACGGCCGTCGCGTTCAGGGGGGACCAAGAGGGCGCTCATCGTCACGAGGCAAAGTGACACGAAAGTGACGGAATACGAGTGTCAGCAGGCACGAGAATGGGATATGAGCCGACTTCGTGGACTTGCGGATACACTCGAAAGCATCCATCTTATCGAGTATAATCCGAGCCCAGTTAATCGAGCTCCCCATAAAGATGGCATAGATCAACTTCAAGAAAGGCTGGGACGACAAAGATGAGGAGCCGTACTTAGGAAGTAAGCACGACTTCAGAATCAAGTTTAGGACCCAGGCATTAGGCTTGAAGGACTTAGAGGGAACGCCAATCATGGCGGGAGGAATCTCGTGGAAAATATCAGAAAGTACGACCTGATCGAGAGAGGATATGTCATCGACGGAAATATCTGAAGGAAGAAGGCCAGACGAGGAGATATCCAACACCTCTCCTAAGATTTCTGTCGTGAGGACTATCAGAGTCCCCAAGATAGTCGTCTCAATCGAGTGGGTCTCGTCGTACTGACCATGAACCCTATTGGCATAGAAGAGCTTCACGAGGCGAGAGTAAGGGTGTGGGTTTGCCTTCGGGTCATATCGAAGTTAATCGAGAAGACCGGAAGACGAAAGAAGATCTGGGAGGCCAATGAAGTCACTAAACTGAACGAAATGCTCCAGAAGCAGTGGACAGTGTTCGATACGGTTGTAAGCCGCAAGACACATAGGGTCGTCGCAACACAACGAAATATCGACACCGCCCACCGGCATCGGAGCCTTTCCCTTAGGCTGACGTGTACGGGGTCGAGAGCTAGACTCAGGTTGCCTAGGAGGAGGTGAAGGTTCCCTATGGGTCTTGGTCTCGGGAATGTACTCGTTGTCGGAATCCGTAGGAGTATGGAAAGAGGAGGGAGACACGATTTCCTTCGTACGCTTGGGCTTTGGCTTGGGTTGAGCTCTAGGTTTGGCGGTCGTCGTCCTCTTCTTCTTGAGAGGAGGTGAAAACGACGAAGGTTGGGTAGGCTTCGGACGGCGTTTGGGAGGGGTTTGCGTAGGTTGAACGGGATCCGTAGGGGATGGTTCTACGGTCATAGGCGATGGGCTCGAGGGTTGGATCGGAATACGTGTACGAGCCATGAGCGCGGCACGACACGACGCAATCAAACGAGATAACCCTAGAAAATCGAAACCCTAGCAAACCCAAGGTCGAAATCCTAGAAGCTGAAATGTAAACCCTAGAGATTGGAAACCCTAGACAGGAGATGGGTGAGAGGGGGGTTTACCCTAGGAGGAGGTCGACAGCCGGAGAGATGGTCGGAGTTGGTCGGAATCGACGGAGAGGGAGGAGGGAGACCAAACGGCACGGGGGGGGGGGGGGGGGGGGGGGGGGGGGGGGGGGGGTTTGAGCTGGAGAGAGATTTTGATCGACTAGAAATGAGAACAATCGGTCGGAATGGAGTTTTAATCGATTGGAATGCGAAAAGACAAGACAGTCCCCGTCACAACTAGTCGGTCACAGTTCAAGCACTGACCGACTAGATCACGATCTAGTCGGTCGGTCAATGAGCTTGAACCGACTAGTTGTAAACAGTAACTGAAGCCAAATTCCCTGACAAGATTTAGTCGGTCTAAGCTCATTCACTGACCGACTAGAACTGAATCTAGTCGGTCGGCCAATGAACTTGGACCGACTAAGAGAGTCAAAAAATTGAAAATTTTGAAATTTTGATTTCTCTCCTAAATGCACTTGGACGAAACATCGAATTACTCTCATTAATCATTATACAACCCCATTAAACATCGAAAATCTGAAATTTGACGTTTACGAACAAATCGAGCGAAAATTCCGAAAATTCAACAAAAATCCAGAAAATTTCAATAAATCTAGCATGAGCAAATGTAATGAAATTGAATAGCATGCAAGATTATTGAACATATGAATCCTAAATCTCGGATTCACCCATAATCCCCAATTCTCGACGTAACCTCACAAAGGAGTCTTCCTTTAGGGGTTTCGTGAAAATATCGGCGATTTGCTTCTGGGTTTCAACGTACACTAATATGATGTCCTTTTTAGCAACATGATCATCTAAGAAATGGTGTCTGACATCTATGTGTTTCGAACGGGAATGGTGTACCGGGTTCTTGGAGAGACAAATTGCACTTTGGTTGTCAACCATGATAAGGCAAGTATCACAGTTTATACCAAAGTCTTTAAGTGTGTGTCTCATCCAAAGAACTTGAGCACACGCGGCACCGGCGGCAATATATTCCGCCTCGGTGGTTGAAAGTGATACGGAATTCTGCTTCTTGGAAAACCAAGAGACAAGAGAATTTCCTATAAAATGGCAAGTGCCACTAGTACTTTTCATGTCGGATTTGCATCCCGCATAATCTGCGTCACTATATGAGATTAACTCATACGTGCTAGATTTTGGATAAAGTAACCAAAATCAAGTGTATAACTTAAATAACGGAAAATACGTTTTACCGCTACTAAGTGAGATTCCTTAGGTTGAGACTGATAACGAGCACATACACATACAGTAAACATAATATCGGGTCTACTTGCGGTAAGATATAGTAAACTACCTATCATACCTCGATATAGACGAATGTCTACATCTTTACCGCTCGTATCCTTATCAAGATGCGTAGTCGTGCTCATTGGAGTCTTTTTCACGGAGGCATTCTCCATTCCAAATCGCTTTAACAACTCCACCGTGTACTTCGTTTGGTGGATGAAGATTGCATCGTCCATTTGGCGAATTTGGAGACCTAAGAAATACTTGAGCTCACCCATGTGGCTCATCTCAAATTGATCCTTCATCACATTAGAAAACTCTTCGCAAAGAGCAAAGTTAGTAGCACCGAAAATGATATCATCAACGTATATTTGAACTAAAATTATATCATTATTCGAATACTTAACAAATAATGTGGAATCAACTTCTCCCATTTTAAAACCCAAATCCAAAAGAAAATTCTTTAAACGGTCATACCAAGCTCGAGGAGCTTGTCTCAAACCGTAAAGTGCTTTCTTAAGTTTAAAAACATGATTTGGAAATTTTTCATTTATAAAACCCGGAGGTTGAGAAACATAAACTTCCTCAACAACATCTCCGTTTAAAAACGCACTTTTAACATCCATTTGAAATAATTTAAAATCCTTATGGCATGCAAAAGACAATAATAATCTAATAGATTCTAATCTAGCTACCGGAGCGAAGGATTCTTCGAAATCAATACCTTCCTCTTGACGGTAGCCTTGAGCTACTAACCGAGCTTTGTTCCGGACGACGACTTGGTTTTCGTCGGTCTTGTTCTTGAAGATCCACTTTGTCCCTATGACGGTGTGGTTCTTCGATGGCAATGGAACAAGCTCCCAAACTCATTCCTCTTGAATTGAATGAGTTCCTCCTCCATGGCTAAGATCCAAGCACCATCTTCGCACTCTTCATTAACATTCTTTGGCTCAATCGAGGAGGCAAAGGCACAATGAGCGAAGTAGTTCACTTGCGATCTCGTCTTGACACTATCATGGATATTGCCAATGACTTGCTCATGAGGATGGTCACGAACGGTATGAAGCCATTTGGGAATACCTTGATCACTAGGAACATTCTCAAAAACTTCATTAGTTGGGTTAGTCTCAATAGAATCAATAGAATTATTAGAATTAGAATTACCAATTGAATCACATAGGACATCCATAGAGTCATCATCATTAGTAATTCTAGTTGGAACAAATCCTTCATTAAATGAAACATGAAGCGATTCCTCGATCGTTGAGGTTCGTTTGTTATATATCCGGTAGGCTTTGCTACGTGAGGAATATCCAACAAAAATCCCCTCATCGGATCTTGGATCGAATTTGTCCAAACTACCATACGTGTTCTTAATAAAACATTTTGAACCAAAAACACGAAAATGTTTAACTTGAGGCAACCTACCAAACAACAATTCATAACAAGTTTGTTTAGTGCCGGGCCTCAAAAGTATTCTATTAAACACATAGCAAGTGGTGTGCACCGCTTCCGCCCAAAATTGATGGCCAAGTTGGCTATCATCAAGCATCGTGCGAGCACACTCCACTAGCGTCCTATTCTTCCTCTCAACAACACCATTTTGAGGAGGTGCGCGAGGGAAAGAGAAGGTGTGTGTAATACCAACTTTATCACAAAATGTCTCAAAAGACTCATTCTCAAATTCCCCTCCATGATCACTACGAATAGTGACAATAGTGGTTCCGATGAGATTTTGTACTTTCTTAACAAAAATTGTGAAGTTTTCAAAAGCTTCATTTTTATTACATAATGAAAATACCCAAGTAAACCTAGAAAAGTCATCAACGATGACAAGTCCATATCTAGCATTACCTAGTGAAGCAACTCTAGTTGGCCCAAATAAATCTAGATGTAATAGCTCTAGAGGCCGCTTAGAAGAAATGCTTTTCTTAGGTTTAAATGAAGATTTTGGAAGCTTGCCTCGTTGACACGAGTCACAAAAGCTTTTCTTTTGAAAGACAAGCTTAGGGAAGCCTCTAATAGAATTTAACTTGAAAAGCTTAAAAAGTGTTCCAAAGTTCACATGACCAAAACGTCGATGACATAAGTGTTGCTCACTTGTGTTGGCAATGAGACATTGTTCATGTGATCTTGGAAGATCTAGGATATATATATCCTTATGGCGTGTGCCGGAAAACAATAATTCATTATTATCTTTTCTTAAAATATGGCACATTCCTTTCGCAAAGCTAACTTTGTAACCTTTGTCACAAAGTTGGCTTATTGAAATAAGATTGTGGTTTAATCCTTTAACAAGGTAAATATCACTTATTAGGGGTTTAGAAGGATTACCCACTTTATCAACACCTATGATGGTTCCGCTCTCGTTGCCTCCAAAGACTACCCGGTTCCCATTTGCGATGGGCACCACTCCGGAGAGCAATTGAGCGTCACCCGTCATGTGTTTTGAACAACCGCTATCGAGTATCCAATTTCTCTTGGAGCTAAATTTAAATTTGTTGCTCCGTTCCTTTTTCTTGAGTACCTTAGATATAAAATATCGTATCATGGTACCCAAGGTCATTGGGTCCAAAAGATTAGACCTTTGGAAGCCAAGTCCAATTGGACTTAGACTTCCCCACATAGTTATCACTATGCACAACATTCGAAAAATAAGCATTCATGTACACTTGTTTTTCATCCATGCTTGTGTCCTTTGGGTTCCAAATAGTGAAAATTTTGGGAGCCCTCATCCTATTGGGTGCATGCATGCGTTGTTGATTTCTACGTGATGCATGACGTGGATAGGCATAAGGGACATGATGGAACGGTGCATGTGGATAATTATTCATACGATGATGAGGGTGAACATATGCATGTGGAGGAACACGTGCATGAGGGTGTCTCACATGGTGTGCACGTGCCCGTGGACGTGTAGCATAGAAATCTCATATGTGTGAGCCGGTGGAGTAGGACGTGTGTTCCTACGTGGCATGGTATTCGTGTACATGTAAGCATGGCCCTTCTTTGGAGGTCCACCCAAAGTGGGTTTCTTTCCAAATGAAGGTGTGTACGAGGTGGAAGCACCATTGGTAGATGAACTACCAATAGAGTGTTTGCTACCACTCGTCGAAGCATCGGAAGTTCGCCTAACAAAGGTAGTGGCCGACTTGGATGAATTTCCCAACTTATACCCCAAGCCAATGTGGTGCTTGGCCGGAAGTAAGTCATTTAGGATATTATCCAAATGGCCCTTACCCTTATTGAATTCATTGATTCGGCCCAATGTGTTCTCATATTTCTCGGTGAGAGAACACATAGAAGCATCCAAAGTGGATACTTGTGATGTGAGCACATAAACACGAGATTTGAGATTTTCATTCTCAATACTCAAAGTCGAGTTTTGAGAAGTCAAATCCGCTATCTTGTGTTCTTCCGTATCCTCAATGCTAACATGTTCAAGTTGAGTCTTGAGATTAACAATCTCATTCTTCAACTCTTCAACAACGGTGTCGTTGTTGGTGATGATAGTTTTAGGCGAGGTTTGGATGCTAGCTAAATCATCTTTTACTTTAGTATACCTATTTACTAATTTAGTGTACTTAGACCACAATTGAGAATTAGCATTCCTAAGGTCATCCATTGTTACCTCATCGCCTTCGTTGTCGCTATCATCGGAGGAGGAAGATCCTTGATCATGCTCCTCTCTTGCCATGAAGCACATGTGTGCTTGCTCCACTTGCTCATTGTCTGAATCTCCGCTTGAGGAGTCCTCGGAGTCGATGAAGGTTGCCCCGACAAGCCCCTTTTTATACCCTTTCTTGTACTTCTTGGACTTGTCGAACTTTGGCGCCTTCCACTTCTCCTTTTGCTTGTTTAGAGGACACTCCGCTTTCATGTGTCCTGGCTTGTTGCATTTAAAGCACAAAGAAGAGGAGGCGTTAGAAGAATTAAACTTCGACTTGTTTTTGAAGTTACCTTTCCGGAAGAACCGGTTGAACTTCTTTGCCATGAGTGCCATGGACTCCAAGTCCAACTCGTCTTCCGAGTTTTCATCATCGGTCGATGTGGATGTGGATGGAGCGGCCTTGAAAGCAATAGCCTTCTTCTTTGGCTCGTCTTGCTTTAGGTAGGACTTCATCTTGTCCTGCAACTTCAACTTGCTATCTTTGCGTACCTCGTATGACATTAATGTACCCATTAGTTGAACAACGGTATAAGTTTTCATGTCATTACCTTCCTCGATGGCGAAGGTCCGTTTCTCCCAACAAGAAGGAAGTCCATCGATAATCTTCGAGACTTTCTCCTTTTGGGTATAGGTCTTACCGAGAGCCTCCAACTCGTTTGTGATGTCGACGAAGCGAGCATAGTACTCCTTCATCTTCTCACCCTGTAGCATATGAAATAACTCGTAATCTTTATTAACTACAACGAGTTTAGAGTCTCTCACCCTACTTGTCCCTTCATGCAATATGAGGAGGGAGTTCCATATTTGATATGCACTCTTACATGTGCATATCTTGTTGAAATCCTCGAGCTCCAAGGCACATTGCAAGGCGTTCATTGCCTTGGCATTTCTTACCTCCGCGGCGACCTCCGCGGGAGTCCACTTCTCGAAATCTTCTTTGGCGGGCTCGACGTACTCCTTCATCGTGGTCCTCCATAGTGAAGCACTCCGGAGGAAAGTTTCCATCCGGCATTTCAAGTACCCGTAGTTGGTACCGTTGAAGAAGGAAAGCCTCGTTGAGGAGTGTCCTTCCATTACCGAAGACGCTCCTTCACGATTCTTGAAGGTGCTATAGTCGGAAGGTGGACGAACGGTCTTGTTGTCATTGGCAGACATAGCTATAGACTTGGCTCTGATACCAAATGTAATGCCCTGCTAAGCTACTGCACAAGTACTAGAGAGGGGGGGGGGGTGAATAGTACTTTAAAATAATTAAGAGGCTAATTTCTAATTACCTTGCAAACTCTACCAATTAATGCGGAAATGCGGAATAGTAAATAATCGACAACAAATAAGACAATCGCAAACAAGCAATATTACTGGGTTCGGATCCACCCAAGTCTCCCCGACTTGTTCCCGGTGATCCTACGTCCCAACCACCCGGATCACTTCCGGATACTTGAGTTAGAAACCCTAACTCAAGATTTCCATTATGAAATACTTGTGAAAAACCTTCACACGTCAAATCATACACAAATGAAATTGTGACTCCCACAACCCAGGATCACAAACACACTCTCACAACCGAGAGTGAAACTTACAATATCAAAGTAAATGAAATAAAGATTCTTACCGACAAAATCATATGCCTTGAGTAAAACTTACGATTTAGGGCAAAACAGATTTTGGGGAAGATGAAGAGGCACCAAACCCTAGCTCCAAGATGTAGATCAGCTATGGAGAGCTATGGAGTTGATGGTGACCAAGGATCAAGCACTTGGCTTAGAAGGCTCACAATCAATGAATCTCTCTTTTGAAATAAGAGTGAGGAGAGATTATTGAAAGGAATGAAAGAGCTTTGATTGAGGAATGAATGCTTTCTCTTTGATCTCTAAACTTGTCTTAATATCAGCCTTGAGTGCAATGAATGTAGCTCAACAAGTATATATAGGTTAGAGGAGAGAGAGAGAGAGAGAGAGAGAGAGAGAGAGAGAGAGAGAGAGAAACGTTTCAATTAATGCTCCAACGGCTCTATTCTGAACCAAACTAGTCGGTCAAAGAACAACCACCGACCGACTAGTTCATCAACTAGTCGGTCGGTCAGACAGCATGAACCGACTAACTGGTGAACATGGAATAGATCAAGTTCAGACTGACGAGAACTAGTCGGTCAAAGAAGAGTTGCTGACCGACTAATTTCACAACTAGTCGGTCGGTGACTCAACTGAGACCGACTAAGAGATAAAACAATAGTCTGAACACAAAATTGATTTTGTCGGTCCAAGAACAAATGTTGACCGACTAGTTCATCAACTAGTCGGTCGCCAAATGAACATAGACCGACTAACGATAAACAGTAAGTCAAGCAAAAATTGGCATGTACAGGGAAAGCTCAACTAGTCGGTCCAAGAAGCTTAGCACGAAGAACCCTACTGAGCCTATGACACTAACTTTCCATTTAACGGAAGAGACGAATACTATCTTGATCACTACTTACCTCGTACGCTTCAAGTATCACCCAACCTAATACCTTTCAATGAGTGAAGACTCGAGGCTAAATCATAGATCTAAGTGACACCGTTCATGCACAGCTTTGTACAATGACCTCAAGTCTTAAGGACTAACTTGCTTATCATCACTAAGGAGTTATCAATGACAGTTTAGTTAAAGTTAACCATTTGATAACTCTATTTTGGGTCGTTCAGTGGACTCATTCTCCGATCATCATATGTGCCTTGTCTCCGACTTCGCCAAGTCGAATGATTATGATATCATTATTACCCTTTAGGTTAAGACAAAGACAATGGTCTGTTTGATGTGCCGATATTCTATTCTCGACACATCTATGACCATGAACGTTTTAAGACTTAAGTTCATATCGGTCATTCACTTTCCATAATAGAGATCTCCATCTAGATACATGTATGACTGATCGATCCAAAATGTAACCCTAGAGAGACCTAGTTATGGAGCAAATTACACGGAGATAAATCCCCGGCAATGGCGCCAAAAACTTGATCGCGTCCGGATATACACCCAGAAAACGACTTGTAGTTTTACCACAAGCGCACGACATAGTGGCGAGTGGGTATCGAACACAGGGAGGACAATTGACAGTATCCTACTTTGATTACCTAGCTATCAAGAGTATAAGAATAGTTTTGATGTTGTTGTCACAATCGTTCAAATAGCAAGAAGTATCAATATAATAAAAGCGTCTAGGGATAGTGACATGCGTTTATATTTCATATATTCACGCACGTTTTCCTTTGTGTTTTTCCGTTATTTTCCGCCGTCTCGTATACATTTTCTCGTGTTTTCTTGTTTTCTTTCACTTTTCCGTGTTTTTGTATGTTTGCAGGAGTTTGACAGCATAGGGGACACATAGCGAAGATATCATAAGTTCCCAGAGCAATGGGAGGAGTCGCGCGTGATCCATGACAAAGATCTCCATCTTTCAGCCCCCCACCCGATCGGTTGGATACGCCAACCGATCGGGTGATGCACGCGTGCACCACCCGGACAGCTGCTAAAGCGACGAGAGTGTCAACCGACCGGGTCAGAGACCGGTTCAGCCCGACTGTTCTCTCTGGAAATTGGAGCTGAAATCTAACTGATCGGGTGATCTTCACTGTCACGCCCCGCTTCCCAAAATGGACGGAAGCGAAACGTGACGAGGCCCGCTTAGGCCGGAGCTTTAGAAGCTCGGACCCAATAAGCGTCTGTAGAGGTACCATTTTAAAAGAATTTCAGGTTCTTGCATTATTATAGTTCGAAACAACAAAAGTACGGAAAGGAAATTTGCATTCATTTACATGGAGAAATAATATCCAACTGTTACAAAAGTCTGAAAGAAGCCTAAGCGTGGCAACAAACTATCTAAAAGAAACTGGAAGTAGTAACCTCTGAAAGTGGCGACTAAAAGACCTCAAGGTCTGGTCCTTGTCAGGTACGTACTCTGATGACGACGTCCTCGGCTCCACGTACTCCAGCGAGTCTGTCTCGTCCACGATCTCTGGCTGAACACCTGACGTACAGCACCCAAGAAAAAGGAACTATACGTCAGGTAAAGTCTACAAGAAGGGTTAGACTTTACTGCAAGTGCACCGAACTTTAAACAACGGTTTACTGGTTGATTAGCATGCTGAGGTTCTTTTACACAACAGTTTACTGGTTGATTAGCATGCTGTGGTTATAACAGAGTAACACGACAGGAAGTAACGCAGCAGGAAAGTAAAACGGGACAAGTAGTAGTCGTAGCGTGTGCTACCGACTACGGGACTAGCCTAAAGGTGTCAGAACAAGACGAAGACAGACAAGACGAGTAGGACACGACACGACACGGCACGACACGACACGACACGAAGGGTTCACGCCTTACGGTTCGAGGGGGATCAGACCCTCTCACCGTGCGCACGCTCAACCCTACCCCAAAACCCCAGAACTCAGGACAGGAAGCACGGAGATCACTTTCGCAAGGAAAGCACCTGAAACGCCCGTAGGCTTTTTGTATCATGGAGATCACTTCCGCTCGGGAAGCATCTGAAACGCCCGAAGGGTTTTTGTAACACGGAGATCACTCCCGCAAGGAGAGCATCTGAAACGCCCGAAGGCTTTTTGTAGCACGGAGATCACTCCCGCAAGGAGAGCATCTGAAACGCCCGAAGGCTTTTTGTAGCACGGAGATCACTCCCGCAAGGAGAGCATCTGAAACGCCCGAAGGCTTTTTGTATCACAGTGACAAGACACGACCAGTGTGGATAACAGTGACAAGACACGACCAGTGTACGGGAGAGTTATTCTAGGGTGTCCACACACACGCACACACATGATAGCCCTACAGCATCAAAGTTGTTGTTGTCAGGCTCAGACTTCGTCGTCAAGTCTGAGTCGTCAGGGGCGTCCCGGACGCTATCATTTCACGTCCGGTTCTATACATTCACAGTCTAACAGTTCTAGCAATCTAAGACCAAGGCATGGTCAAAAACGCAAGTGGGTACACTTGCCTGAAACGGCGAGTGCGTTGTCCTCTCGAAGCGTCTCGTCCAAGCGTCTCGTCCAAGCGTCTCGTCCGCCGAAGTCCGTCTGAAATATCGCCACGGCGACGATGTCAGGTCTCAAATTCATCAAATCCTATTAAGGTTCGTTTCTAGGTTTTCGGGACTATCCTATTCGTCAAAAGTCACTTTTAGATGTTCAACCCTATTCGACGATTCTATCCTATGTGCACAGTCAAAAAGTCCATTCGTCGATCTACAGTTCCACATCGTTTTGAGGGAGCAGAAAATAAATTTAATGAGTTAATTTGCCGATTTTAGTTAGGTTTTCAGTTCTGCTATGGTGTGGGTTGTGCTATGAGTTAGGGGAAACTAACCTCGTAATGTCGTCCAACAAGCGGAAGTCGGGTCTGAACGGCGCAACGTCGGCGTCGTCTGGAACTCCTCGGCCGCGGGTAGCACAGCGAGGTACCTCTGGACAGCGGGATGATGACGTGAAATCAGCGAGCTAATCAGCGATCTCCTTCCCGTTGCGAGTAGCGCAACGGTTCTTCACGATAACGGCGACGTCGGCTAAAAGTACGTGCGTGCGGCAATGCACGTGAACTCCGAGAGTCCAAGGGGGCTGTTGGTAGATTAAGTGGGACCAAAGGAAGATGCTCGGCCCGGTGGATGGCCGACGGCGTGAGCGCACGGCGGTGGGCGGCCGTGAGAAGCCGGGGAGGACAGATTCGCGCCACATCCGTTGTCGCGTGTCTCAGTGAAATTTCGGAGACGAACAGCGGGAACGGAAAGCTACAGTGGGTAAAGGACTTCAAAACGAAGCCAACGGCAGTGGAGTTGTCGCCGGGGGTGGTCGGAGGTGGCCGTGCGCGGACGGCGAAGTTCAGCTTCCAGATCTGTGAAAAACAGCGGATGCGACGTGTTCCGACGAGGATTCCGGGAGCTACAGGTGGGCTATGATCGTGAGGAAAATTGCAGTTGGTAGGTGGTTTCGATAGGAATCCAACGGCGGTAGGGTGGTCATCGTAGGTGGCCGGATGGCCGGTGGGCGTGAGTTTTTCCGGCGGTGGCGCAGATATGTAAAACTGTCGTTTGGGTTGTGTTTGAAAGCGTTTTGAGGGAGATAGAGATGAGGGAAGAGGGTAAGGGGAGGTGGAGATGCTTGGGGGGTCAGAGAGGAGTTGATCGGTGGTGGTGGTCACCGGAGGGGGTGGCCGGAGGTGGCCTGCCGGCGGTGTTTTCCGGCGGGGCGCAGTTCTGGCCTGGGCTGTGTTTTGTGTGGTTTTCATGGAGTTTTTGATGTCTTGGAGAGGTGGAGATGGAGGAGAAGGAGGAGGAGAAGGTGGTGGCCGGAGTTGGGGAGCTTGGGGGGCTGCCGTGGTGGCCGGAGGAGGAGCAAGGCGGCTGCAAATGGGTTCATGCGTGGCCAGGGTTGTGGTTTGGGTTTGTTAAAAGGGAAGAGAAACTTGATATATGGGTGTTAAAAAGAGTGTATTTAGGTGACTAGGAGAAAGAGTATGTGAGAGGAGGGGGTGTAGTTTTGGGTGTGGGTAGTGGAAGAAATCCCACATGCATGATACGTAGGGATTCTCCAAAGATTTGATTAGGATTTGATTTTAAATTTGACATTCAAAAGATTAGTGGCTAATCAACGGTTGAAATTGATTAGGGGATATCTTCCACTACGGGCATCGGAAAAATAATCCGAAAATACCGGGACGATCGTGGAGACGAGAAGTACGGGGCTACAATGTCCGATTGCGTGTTACACCTACCAAAAATTATCGTAAAATCAGGAACCGCGTATTAGTGCCAAAAGACCAAAACGCCCCTATCTTTCAAAATCGTTTTGCGAGAAAACGAGCCGTGAAAAGACGTTCCCAAATATTACTATAAAATTCTACACTCCCAAATGATCGCAACGGCATATCGCATCGCTCATGCCGGAGCTCAGAAATAGCCAAATAGAATACGTGCACGATAAAGCACGTGCACGCAGGAAATACGAACGGTCGGAAAGCGGCCGTTACATTCTACCCACCTTAGAAATGATTCCGTCCTCGGAATCACTCATACTATCAATAATAACCTCTATATAACCTTATACCCCAAAACTCTCATGACTACGCCTATAGATTGCTAATCTTATAACTTCAACCAATGTTCTTTAATTAATCCTTCATAACCCTTCTTTTCACTGAATAATGCCGCGACTAATCTCACATCCTAAGACTTAACCATAGACCCATCATTGCTGTTGAAATTTCCAACTCCAAGTCCTCACAAAAGAATAATAATCATCTTCTCATACCATACCACTCTATAAAACATCATCGCTCAAAAACAATCTTTTAACTTTTTATCTCTTCCCAATATTAATCAATCGCTAAAATGATGTTCTAGTCAATCACCAACCCAAAACAAAAACTCTGTCTTCTTATAACACCTTCACAAATCAACTATCGTCGTGTCCTCAATACGTTCCTTGCCATATCTTCCCATAAATTCATCCGCCAAATAATTGAACTATCAAAATCATATCTTATCCTACTCACTATAATTAATCTTAAGCAATATTAAGTCCGACTACCTAACCATCCATTTATCTCGACGCGTCGTATCATTCTCAAAGCCTTCTCACGTCAACTCGACAACCAAGTCTTGATGCTTACAAAGTTCTACTAATTCTCGTGATCATCCTGACTCATACTATACTCCGCAGTTACTCCTACCTACCACCCGTCTAAGCCTCAAGTCTGATAAGTTATCATCTCCTCGCATATAATCTCATTCAAACAGAATTCTCCATTGAGCACGTCTCACATCGGTATTATAAATAAGTCTTGGACAGTTCATTCTTTTCATCCAACAGATATTCTAATCCATCATCCTCGTGTTCCCAAAATCAATTAATCATTGCCATAATAAAACTCATCTCACTCCCTGAGCCTACCCGCAAACAAAATCCTACAACGATAATAGCTAGGCCCAATTAATATAACAATCATAAACATGAAAATTTTTGTTTAAGGAAGAAAGAAGAGAAGAGGAAGAGAGACTTTAAAGCCAAAGAAATATTTTAAAACATTTGGAAAAACGTGTGGCGTTGCGGTAATGGATGAGGGAAGTTAAGTGATTTGTGATCTTGTGAGCTAGTCTTAAAACTTTAAAGATTTGGTTTTAAAAAAAACAAAGTTTTGATATGATTCACATACAACCAAGATAAACCATTCATTAAAATTAAAACTCAGTCTAAGGATCTGCCTGCGATGACACCATTCATATAAGTATGAATACCGTCATTCAGACAACTTCCAGCTTACCATGGTTAACACTGAGTACACATTCAAGACACAAAAGGCAATCATCGGGATCCTAAAGAACACACACTCCTACAGGTCTACACACTCTACCTATACTCAGGCACTGCAACGACATTACCTACCAAAGGGCCTACTCCTAAACTGGAGATAGCATGGATAACTACAAGGTCTAATGTCTAGATAAAAGAAGGAAAGAAAACTAAATCAAAAGCGGAACGAAATAAGATCGGAAGGAACGAGTTCAAATAAGGCAAGATAAGGAGGTAGTTGGTTGGGTGGAAAACGATTATTTTGCAAATGGAAATAAATTTTCACAAAGATTTTGAAATGTGGTCACGAGGAACATAGATCAGATATGATAATAATAATAAAAATAATTGAAGTTCCACCTAGTCCAGAAAATATTTTAAAAGTATGAACTGTAAGTGATTTAGAAATAGATCTGGTAGCCCAGAAAAATATAAATTGAATTATCAAAATGTTAACACGGTTTTTAAAAATGAAAATATGAAAGATACCGATTTGAAATAATTTCCAGATAGTAACTTGAAAATTGACGACCAAGGAGATTTCAAAATCTAAGAAGGAACTTTTAATCGAAAAGCAATAAATTTTAAATATATATAATAACGGGTTTTTAAAGGAAGTTAAACCGAGCGAAGAATTTAATAACGGGTTTCGAAAACAAGAAATAAAGGAAATAAAAGTGGGATGAGGTAGCGATTGTTTTGTAAATGAAAATGAATTTAAACAAAGGTTCTTGAAGTATGAGCACGATGAACATAGGGCTGTTATATATAAAAAAGAAATTTAAGGTTCTCTTTGGTTTAGAAAATATTCTAAAAGTTCGTACAGCAAATGGTTAGAAATAAATTTCGTAGTTTAGGAAAAACGAAATATTGAATTCTCAAATTGGTAGCAATTTAAAAACCGAGATATGAAAGATAACGATTTTGAAAATAAGTACGAGATAGTAACAACGAAAATTCCAAGAGAGTTTCAAAGAAATTAAGCTGTGCGAAGGACTTAATAAGGAATTTCGAAAATACTTTTAGAGTAAGCAAAATTGGCAAGGAGAAAGATTCGAAGGATCTGCGATGATCGTCAGGAAACGATCACGTGAATCGAGAGAAAGGAAAATGATCGTATGATGGATGCACTTAGGATACGATTTACGAAGCTACGATGGAATTCTACAGTCGGTCACACGAAAGGGTAATGATCAGGTAGACGCTAGAAGTCAGGGATTCTAATTATCGTGTCGTCTAAAGATCGGTAGAGCTCGGCACTAAGATTTCTTAATGAGCTAGACTATAACCAGGATCTAATGGGAAGGTTCCTAAGAGATTCAAGGTTAGTTCTGCTGGGCCCGAAGTCGATGGCCCCGAGCGAACGACTAAAAAAAGAGCTCTAGAAATCTAACACGGTCAGAGTCAAGTGGGGCTACTAAGATATTCTAGGACGAGGATGTCTAATTCCTAACAAAGGCGTCAGACTGTCAAATTGGGACGTCTACCTAAGTCTTTCTACTATCTAAGACTGGGAAACTAATTCAGACTTGTACGTGGATATTAGATGAATGCGGTACTTTTTATTGTTCCGAACTTTTGCATGACCTGCATGGGCCACCACTAAAACCTGTCACGCCCCGCTTCCCAAAACGGACGGAAGCGAAACGTGACGAGGCCCGCTTAGGCCGGAGCTTTAGAAGCTCGGACCCAATAAGCGTCTGTAGAGGTACCATTTTAAAAGAATTTCAGGTTCTTGCATTATTATAGTTCGAAACAACAAAAGTACGGAAAGGAAATTTGCATTCATTTACATGGAGAAATAATATCCAACTGGTACAAAAGTCTGAAAGAAGCCTAAGCGTGGCAACAAACTATCTAAAAGAAACTGGAAGTAGTAACCTCTGAAAGTGGCGACTAAAAGACCTCAAGGTCTGGTCCTTGTCAGGTACGTACTCTGATGACGACGTCCTCGGCTCCACGTACTCCAGCGAGTCTGCCTCGTCCACGATCTCTGGCTGAACACCTGACGTACAACACCCAAGAAAAAGGAACTGTACGTCAGGTAAAGTCTACAAGAAGGGTTAGACTTTACTGCAAGTGCACCGAACTTTAAACAACGGTTTACTGATTGATTATCATGCTGAGGTTCTTTTACACAACAGTTTACTGGTTGATTAGCATGCTGTGGTTATAACAGAGTAACACGACAGGAAGTAACGCAGCAGGAAAGTAAAACGGGACAAGTAGTAGTCGTAGCGTGTGCTACCGACTACGGGACTAGCCTAAAGGTGTCAGAACAAGACGAAGACAGACAAGACGAGTAGGACACGACACGACACGGCACGACACGACACGACACGAAGGGTTCACGCCTTACGGTTCGAGGGGGATCAGACCCTTTCACCGTGCGCACGCTTAACCCTACCCCAAAACCCCAGAACTCAGGACAGGAAGCACGGAGATCACTTTCGCAAGGAAAGCACCTGAAACGCCCGTAGGCTTTTTGTATCACGGAGATCACTTCCGCTCGGTAAGCATCTGAAACGCCCGAAGGCTTTTAGTAACACGGAGATCACTCCCACAAGGAGAGCATCTGAAACGCCCGAAGGCTTTTTGTAGCACGGAGATCACTCCCGCAAGGAGAGCATCTGAAACGCCCGAAGGCTTTTTGTATCACAGTGACAAGACACGACCAGTGTGGATAACAGTGACAAGACACGACCAGTGTACTGGAGAGTTATTCTAGGGTGTCCACACACACGCACACACATGATAGCCCTACAACATCAAAGTTGTTGTTGTCAGGCTCAGACTTCGTCGTCAAGTCTGAGTCGTCAGGGGCGTCCCGGACGCTATCATTTCACGTCTGGTTCTATACATTCACAGTCTAACAGTTCTAGCAATCTAAGACCAAGGCATGGTCAAAAACGCAAGTGGGTACACTTGCCTGAAACGGCGAGTGCGTTGTCCTCTCGAAGCGTCTCGTCCAAGCGTCTCGTCCAAGCGTCTCGTCCGCCGAAGTCCGTCTGAAATATCGCCACGGCGACGATGTCAGGTCTCAAATTCATCAAATCCTATTAAGGTTCGTTTCTAGGTTTTCGGGACTATCCTATTCGTCAAAAGTCACTTTTAGATGTTCAACCCTATTCGACGATTCTATCCTATGTGCACAGTCAAAAAGTCCATTCGTCGATCTACAGTTCCACATCGTTTTGAGGGAGCAGAAAATAAATTTAATGAGTTAAGTTGCCGATTTTAGTTAGGTTTTCAGTTCTGCTATGGTGTGGGTTGTGCTATGAGTTAGGGGAAACTAACCTCGTAATGTCGTCCAACAAGCGGAAGTCGGGTCTGAACGGCGCAACGTCGGCGTCGTCTGGAACTCCTCGGCCACGGGTAGCACAGCGAGGTACCTCTGGACAGCGGGATGATGACGTGAAATCAGCGAGCTAATCAGCGATCTCCTTCCCGTTGCGAGTAGCGCAACGGTTCTTCACGATAACGGCGACGTCGGCTAAAAGTACGTGCGTGCGGCAATGCATGTGAACTCCGAGAGTCCAAGGGGGCTGTTGGTAGATTAAGTGGGACCAAAGGAAGATGCTCGGCCCGGTGGATGGCCGACGGCGTGAGCGCACGGCGGTGGGCGGCCGTGAGAAGCCGGGGAGGACAGATTCGCGCCACATCCGTTGTCGCGTGTCTCAGTGAAATTTCGGAGACGAACAGCGGGAACAGAAAGCTACAGTGGGTAAAGGACTTCAAAACGAAGCCAACGGCAGTGGAGTAGTCACCGGGGGTGGTCGGAGGTGGCCGTGCGCGGACGGCGAAGTTCAGCTTCCAGATCTGTGAAAAACAGCGGATGCGACGTGTTCCGACGAGGATTCCGGGAGCTACAGGTGGGCTATGATCGTGAGGAAAATTGCAGTTGGTAGGTGGTTTCGATAGGAATCCAACGGCGGTAGGGTGGTCATCGTAGGTGGCCGGATGGCCGGTGGGCGTGAGTTTTTCCGGCGGTGGCGCAGATATGTAAAACTGTCGTTTGGGTTGTGTTTGAAAGCGTTTTGAGGGAGATAGAGATGAGGGAAGAGGGTAAGGGGAGGTGGAGATGCTTGGGGGGTCAGAGAGGAGTTGATCGGTGGTGGTGGTCACCGGAGGGGGTGGCCGGAGGTGGCCTGCCAGCGGTGTTTTCCGGCGGGGCGCAGTTCTGGCCTGGGCTGTGTTTTGTGTGGTTTTCATGGAGTTTTTGATGTCTTGGAGAGGTGGAGATGGAGGAGAAGGAGGAGGAGAAGGTGGTGGCCGGAGTTGGGGAGCTTGGGGGGCTGCCGTGGTGGCCGGAGGAGGAGCAAGGCGGCTGCAAATGGGTTCATGCGTGGCCTCCTAGGGTTGTGGTTTGGGTTTGTTAAAAGGGAAGAGAAACTTGATATATGGGTGTTAAAAAGAGTGTATTTAGGTGACTAGGAGAAAGAGTATGTGAGAGGAGGGGGTGTAGTTTTGGGTGTGGGTAGTGGAAGAAATCCCACATGCATGATACGTAGGGATTCTCCAAAGATTTGATTAGGATTTGATTTTAAATTTGACATTCAAAAGATTAGTGGCTAATCAACGGTTGAAATTGATTAGGGGATATCTTCCACTACGGGCATCGGAAAAATAATCCGAAAATACCGGGACGATCGTGGAGACGAGAAGTACGGGGCTACAGTGTCCGATTGCGTGTTACACCTACCAAAAATTATCGTAAAATCAGGAACCGCGTATTGGTGCCAAAAGACCAAAACGCCCCTATCTTTCAAAATCGTTTTGCGAGAAAACGAGCCGTGAAAAGACGTTCCCAAATATTACTATAAAGTTCTACACTCCCAAATGATCGCAACGGCATATCGCATCGCTCATGCCGGAGCTCAGAAATAGCCAAATAGAATACGTGCACGATAAAGCACGTGCACGCATGAAATACGAACGGTCGGAAAGCGGCCGTTACATTCACCCGATCGGTTTATCTGTAGCCATTTCCTCGAAGACACGACCCAGACAACTCACCCGACGGCCGGCTGACCGTGCCAAAATGTCGCAAGTCTCTGTCTTTTTGGGCAACAATTCCAACCGATCGGTTCACCCAATGAGCTCAAGATCCAAACGACGAGCAGCTTCCGCCAACCGACCGTGTCGACTGACCGAGTGAAGCCCTGAAGATAGCTGCCGAAGTTTGCAGCAGGTCACCCGATCGGGTGATCTTTCACCCGATCAGGTGATGTCGTTTTCTATATATATAAGCCCTAGGTTTCCAGAAAACGGGGGTTGTTATTTTTTACTGTTTTTCTCTCTCTTGACGGCTGTAATTTTCTAGATATTTGTAGGCTGTCTGATGTTTACCAAACTTTAATATAGTGTTATTTGCATTGCTCTTACTACTTTTCAATTGCCTGATCATGTTTTTAATGGTCGATTTTCATTTAGATTGCTTTTTAGTAAATATGTGTGAGTAGTTCCCAAATCTGGGATTTTGGTAGAAACCCCTTCGTGGGTTCTCCCTAATGCGTCCATAGGACTAGGAAATCGATAAGGATTAGGAATCTATTGGTTACGCTGGGTGTTTCATTGTCATCGGCGGGAAAAAGACCGACTTTGACCGTTGGGCCAATGGGGAATAAACTTGGCGGTTGACTCCCTAGCCATAGCTCACGCCCTTAGCGTAGACATCAAATCCTAGCACGTGGGAACGGCAGAAGGAGATGTTGGGAGTTATCGTTGCGAGCTTAGTGCTCCCGGAGTCGGTCAATGTTAATGGACATGGGAATGCACACTGACCAAACCCGGGTAGTCCGACGTATCATCCTGGGCACCGACCGGAATATCGGGCCCATAGGACACTGGTATCACTCTTAGAGGCAACGTGTAACGACTGGTTTTCATGTATCTGGATTTATTATAATATAATATATGTTTTGGTGGATTTTCTCCTCATGTGTGGTTTTCGTCTCCGTAGCTTTCATTTTCACTCGATTCGTCGTATTTTCTCGTTTCTTCCTTAGGATTGTCGATTTCGAAGTATGTCATTCGTGACGGACTTCATAACGGTCGTATCTTACTGTTAGATCAAGCCTAGGAGTCTTAGGAATCGATCCCGGAGCTCCATGCTCCGTATCGGAACTTTTGGTGCACGTTAGCCGGTATAAGAAGGGGCACCGACCGACTAGATGACGATCCAGTCGGTCGACAATCCTTCTTGGACCGACTAGTTGGCTTTCTAAATTATTCAGGAGTTACTGTTTATCGTTAGTCGGTCTAAGAACGTTGGTTGACCGACTAGGTTGCAAACTAGTCGGTCAGCAATGCTTCTTTAACCGACTAACTCTTCAACTAAATTTTAGTATCTATACTGTTCACTCTTGGTCGGTCTAAGTTCATCTCTCGACCGACTAGATGTAAAACTAGTCGGTCAGCCGTTGTTCATTGACCGACTAAATCTAAATCCTAATTCTATACAGGAGTTACTGTTTACACTTAGTCGGTCTGTGTTGGTCGACCGACCGACTAGTTGCCAAACTAGTCGGTCAGTGGTTGCTCTTTGACCGACTAATCTGTGTCAAAACCCTAATTTCTGGGTAGCCGCCAGCCCATCCTATTTATACCCCTCCAAAACGTTTTCTTCTTCCTCCACTCGACCCAAAACCCTAGTTTCTCCCCCATTGAGCCCCCTTCCACCTCCAACCCTTATTCCTTCATTCCAAGCCCTAACATCATCATCTAAACCCTCCATCAACTCTTTCTACCTCTCATTTTCCCCAAATCTCCATAAAATCCCCCAAAATCCCCCAAAACCCTAATTCTCCAAAATTCTCCATTGGTTTCCAGATCTGGTCCTAGGGTTCTCCGGAGTGTTTCTTCCGCCTCCTCTCGGTAAGAAATCGACCTCTTGATGTTTTCATAACCTATTTGTATTTTTATGAAACCCTAATGAATGAATGTTGTTTTGATGATTGTTTTCCCATAACAGCGATTTCCCCGTAGATTAGCATCCGCGAGACGAACCTTCGTGATCGTCATCCCCGGTGCTAGGCAAGTGAAACTTGCCACTTAGGGTTAGGGCCATGTTTTAGGCCATCTTGCTTGTTGTAGGCGTAAAAGAGGCTAGGCGACGAAATGATACTCCCCTAGGCGCAAATTGGGGAACTAGCTTGACAACGAAGCTAGTTCCGACACATATCATGTTGCACAATTACCATGTCATGTTTAAATTCCATTAACGGTACGCGAATTAATTGTCATGTCATTGCATTCTTTAAGTGATCACGTGATTGCGTAGCATCGCTACAATACTTGTGTTCCTGGCTCGTGACCAGAAGCGAGCATAATGAGTTGCTAACCCCAACGCTCGATATTGAATTGTGAACTAAGAAACAAGCTCCCGTGCGGGGCAAACCTGGCTCACTTGCTGGGCTCATGTACAGGGACCCTGGATTGTTTACGTGTGGGATGGGGTAAGGGTTAAGCGGCCATTCAACTGGGAGTCTGCCCGATCAGCAACTGCAGTTGTAAGGCGTAAACTCTGGGGTGGGGTAGTGTTTAGTGCCGATCGGTGTGAATGTTGTACCATTCAGCTGAAGGGCGTAAACATCTACAAAACAAAGTGAAACGTGAATAGTGAAATGATTGAGATTGTTAGTAGCTTGGCTACTCTTGTCTTGTCCCGATAATTGTTCTCTTGTACTTATTGTCTCGCCACGCCTTGCTTGTGCACTCATGTTATAACTGCCATGTCATGCATACTATAACTGCTAGGTTGTTAGTTGCCTTACTTTCAGTTTCCTTGCCCAAGTCTTTTAGACTTGCTGACATGTGCCCCTTTACTCTTTTGGGTGACACATGTTAGATCCTGAGCCTGAGTACCTTGTTGAGGACGAGGTGTTTGCTGACGCCGAGCCCGAGCTTGTGTTTGACGGGGAGTACATGGACACTGGGGACCAGTCCTAGTGTCTTCGTTGTGTTTTCCTTTTGTTTAGACTGCTGTTTTGTTGTCGGTGCGTGGCACCTATACTTTGTTGTCGTTGCTTTTGTTGGCCTTGTTCTGGGCCTTTAGACTCTTTCTTTTAGCCTGGTGGCTTTTCTGGATGTTGGACTTATTTTCATGTTGGACAATTTATGAGATATGAGATTTTATTTCAGTCTCTCCTTGTGTTATTATTGTCATTCCGTTGTGGTTACAGGGACCTGCTTATGTTTTATTGACGCTTATCGGGTTTGGGGCTCCACAGCTCCACTCTCGTGCGGACCTTTTCACGTCTCGCCTCCATTTTAGGGAAGTGGGGCGTGACAGGTTTTGTTGGTGGCCCATGTAGGTCCTTTTGTAACTGCGAATTTTGGAATGACGATAATAATATTAGAATGTCCAATAAACTAAGTTCGACGTCCGAGTCATAAGCTATGAGTCTAATCTGATTCGTTTTCTGTGTCACTAGATGGCAGGAAGACGATTCACCCGTGGTAGGGGTAGTGGTGCGCTCCCTCATGATGAGGAGCCTGAGCGGGAACCCACCAGCGGGAAGATGATGCGGATGATGCTCCAGATGATGTAAGTGCAGCAGGGCGTGCTCCTGCAAGTCCAGAATGCTCCACTTGCTCGAGCTGCCCGGGCTCTTCCGGATGCCCCTCGCTCTGAGCCAGGAGCGAAGCAATTTCGGGAGCTGGGTCCCGCATATTTTGATGGGTCTGAGGGTCCTCTGGCTGCCGATGAGTAGATTCGGAACATCGAGGACAATCTGAAGATGGCCAAGATCACCCCGGCTGGATGGGTTGATTTGGCGAAGAGGCAACTCAAGGATAATGCTCGGAATTGGTGGGATGCGGAAGAGAAGATGTTGGTGGAGCCGATAGCTTGGACTACCTTTAAGTCCAGGTTTGATGAGGAATTCTTTCCGAAGGCTGCGAAGAAGGAGATGCTGCAGCGCTTCATTGATCTGAAGCAAGGTAGCTTGACGGTGGATCTGTACCACCAAGAGTTCACTAGGCTGAGTCGGTTCGCACCGAAGATGGTGCAGGATGCTGATGAGAGGGCTCAGAGGTTCCTACAGGGACTTGCTTTGGAGCTCCAGAGTTTTGTGTCTTCCTCCGATCTGGACTCTTATCAGAAGGTTCTGGTCGCTGCGAGGAGGCAGGAGCTGAACCTGAGTCAGAGGAGGGGGTCTGTTGTTGGTGCTGGGAAGAGGCCTATGGAGCAGGCCAGAGCGGTGGTTAGGCCTGGTTTCAAGCCTAATCAGCCAGCTCAGTTTAAGAGGCCAGGAGGGCCTATTCTGAAGACTTGCCATTTCTGCGGCAAGCCTGGCCACATCAAGGATCAGTGTCGGAAGTTTTTGGGCCAGTGTCTGGTTTGTGGTGATGCTTCCCATGTCGTGAAGGATTGTCGGCATGCGGGTCCGCTGCGGAGGGCACCTGTTGCAGCTCAGTCATTGCAGCAGCGAGCGTCTGTTCCTGCTGGTCGTGGAGCAGCTCTTGTTCCGCAGAGGCAGGCTGTTCCGCCGAGGAGGCAGGCTTTTCTGATGACCGCTGTGGAGAGCGAGGCTGTGGATGAGGTTATTGTAGGTAACCATCAATCTAGCTGTTACTTTCCTAGCTGGTTTGATTGTTAGATTGTGTTGTTTGCTTGAACATGGTTGTTTGCTAGACTAGGGTTTGATTGTTAATTGATTGTTAGGTGTGGTTTTGGTTTGCACATTTCCTACACGAGTCCTCTTTGACTCTGGTGCATCGATGTGCATTATTTCTCGGAGCTTCGTGGAGAGGCATTCCTTGTCGACGTCCCCTCTTCCCAAGAGTTGGAACATCGTTACAGGGAATGGCGTGGTCTCGGTGCATCGTGGTTGTAATTCTTGCTCGTTGGTGGTCTGTGGACATGAGCTTTTCGCTGATTTCATTGTCCACGACATCATCAACTATGATGCAGTTCTTGGGATGGACTGGCTTGCGAGCTTCTATGCTACGATTGACTGTCGGAGGAAGAAGGTGGTGTTCGAGATCCCCGGACATCCAGTATTTGAGTTCAGTCGTGGTAGCAGTTCGCTTGGTCCTGTCAGATTTCGGGCCAGGCCGGTGGAGGTTGTGGCTATGCAGATGGAGATGGAATTGCCAACTGTGGTGCGAGATTTTGGCGACGTCTTCCCCGAGGAGATGTCTGGTTTGCCGCCTGATCGAGCTCTAGAATTTTCTATTGATCTTGTTCCAGGTGCGCATCCGATTTCGAAGGCGCCGTATCGTATGGCACCTGCAAAATTGGAGGAGTTGCGGAAGCAGTTGGAGGAGCTTTTGCAGAAGGGTTATATTAATCCTAGTGTGTCTCCGTGGGGAGCACCGGTGCTGCTAGTGAAGAAGAAGGATGGTACGCGTCGCATGTGCGTGGACTATCGGGAGTTGAATGCGGTGACCATTAAGAATAAATACCCGTTGCCTCGCATCGATGATATTTTTGATCAGCTTGGAGGTTCGAGGGTGTTTTCTAAGTTGGATTTGAGGAGTGGTTACCATCAGTTGAAGGTGAAGAAGGACGATGTTCCGAAGACAGCGTTCAGGACAAAGTATGGACACTATGAGTTCGTGGTTATGTCTTTCGGCGTAACTAACGCACCCGCAGTTTTCATGAATCTGATGAACCTGATTTTCTACGACTTTTTGGATAAGTTTGTCGTTATCTTCATTGACGACATTCTGATCTATTCGAAGTCGGAGGAAGAGCATGCCTCGCACTTAAGGACGGTGTTGGAGATCTTGAGGAAGCATCGTTTGTATGCCAAGTTTTCGAAGTGCGAGTTTTGGCTGGATCGAGTTGCTTTTCTCGGGCATGTGGTGACTGGAGATGGTATTTCAGTGGATCCCGAGAAGATTAGGGCCATCAGAGAGTGGCATGTTCCGTCGTCTGCGTCTGAGATTCGGAGTTTCCTTGGACTTGCTGGTTATTATCGGCGATTCATTAAGGACTTTTCTCGTATTGCTGAGCCAATGACCAGGTTGACGCGGAAGGAAGTTGCTTTTGTTTGGTCGGGTGATTGCGAGAGTGCTTTTGGTGTTCTGAAGGAGAGGTTGACGACTGCCCCTATTCTGGTTGTGCCTGATCGCAGCGGTGGATTTGAGATCTTTTGCGATGCTTCTGGCAAGGGTCTCGGTTGTGTGTTGCATCAGCATGGGCATGTTGTGGCGTATGCGTCTCGTCAGCTTAAGGTTCATGAGAAGAATTACCCGACGCATGATTTGGAGTTGGCTGCTGTTGTGTTTGCGCTCAAGATTTGGAGGCACTTCTTGCTGAGTGAGAAAGTGAAGATTTTCACCGATCAAAAAAGCTTGAAGTATATTTTTACTCAGAAGGAGCTCAACATGCGACATCGTCGATGGTTGGAGCTTATGGCGGATTATGAGATTGATTTGCAGTTTCACCCTGGCAAGGTGAATGTGGTTCCGGATGCACTGAGTAGGCTTCCAGCGGTGATGATTTTGACCTCGCAGTGGAGATTGCAGCAGGATTTTTGCGAGTCTGGCGTGGAGATTGTTCTTCCTGGAGAGGCTTCGTCGTTGATGTACATACGGGTACAGTCGACGATCGTGGATCGGATTAAGGCTGGCCAGGCTGAGGATCCGAAGCTGGTGAAGATTCGGGAGTAGGTGGAAGCCGGTCTGCGGACTGACTTTTTGATTCATGAGGATGGCTCGCTGAGGTTTGGAGCCAGTTTATGTGTGCCGGCTGGGGATATTAGAGAGGAGTTGATGGTGGAGGCACACAGTTCGCCGTATTCTGTGCATCCTGGTGGCACCAAGATGTACCAGGATCTTCGTCTGAATTATTGGTGGCATGGTATGAAGAGGAGTGTGGCTCGGAGTGTAGCCAAGTGCTTGGTTTGCCAGCAAGTGAAGGCAGAGCATCAGCGTACGGCCGGGTTGCTACAACCGCTTCCGATTCCGGAGTGGAAGTGGCAGCACATCACTATGGATTTCGTGACTGGAATACCTCGGAGTCCGAAGCAGAATGACGCGATTTGGGTGATCGTAGATCGATTGACCAAATCCACGCACTTTATTCCGTTCCGAGTGGGACAGTCCACTGAGGCGCTAGCGAGGAGATATATGGAGGTAAAATTCTTTTACTCTCCGTTTTATTTCCTTTTCCTAGTTTGGATAGTGATGTAACGTGAATCGTGCAGGAGGTTGTGTGACTTCATGGAGTCCCCGTGAGTATCGTGTCGGACAGAGACACGAGGTTCACATCTCAGTTCTGGCAGAGTTTGCAGAAGAGCTTGGGTACGCGTCTGAGTTTCAGCACGGCGTACCATCCGCAGACGGATGGCCAGTCCGAGAGGACGATTCAGATTTTGGAAGACATGCTGAGGGCGTTCATGTTGGATTTCAAGGGTTCGTGGGAGGACCATCTACATCTGGTAGAGTTCTCTTACAACAACAGCTTCCAGGCGAGTATTGGCATGGTGCCTTTCGCCGCTCTTTATGGGAGGAAATGTCGATCGCCATTGAGTTGGGATGACGTTGGTGATCGGGAGTTGTTGGGACCTGAGATGATTGTGGAGGCCGTGGAGGTCGTCAGGAATATTCGGGAGAGGTTGAGAATTGCTCAGGACCGTTTTAAGCATTGGGCGGATGCTAAACGCCGTCCTTTGGAGTTTCCGCCGGGCGACCATGTGTTCTTGAAGATTTCCCCGAATCGCGGTGTGATTCGTTTTGGGAAGCGAGGGAAGTTGAGCCCGCGATACATTGGACCGTTTGACATTTTGGAGAGGGTTGGCGAGGTAGCTTATCGCTTGGCCTTGCCGCCATCTTTGGAAGGAGTTCACAATGTTTTCCATGTGTCGCAGCTTCGTCGATACATTAGCGATCCATCTCATGCTGTGGATTTTTCGGAGATTACCGGTCGCCCCGATATGACGTATGACCAGCATCCAGTGCAGATTCTGGACAGGCGTCAGAAATCGCTTCGGAACAAGATTGTCAATCTTGTGAGGGTGATGTGGCGACACGGCTCACCTGGAGAGTCTACTTGGGAGAATGAGGATGAGATGCGAGAGCGTTTCCCACTTTTGTTTCCGGACACGTGAGTGTTTGGAAATTCCGAGGACGGAATTTTTCTTAAGTTGGGGAGGATGTAACGACTGGTTTTCATGTATCTGGATTTATTATAATATAATATATGTTTTAGTGGATTTTCTCCTCATGTGTGGTTTTCGTCTCCGTAGCTTTCATTTTCGCTCGATTCGTCGTATTTTCTCGTTTCTTCCTTAGGATTGTCGATTTCGAAGTATGTCATTCGTGACGGACTTCATAACGGTCGTATCTTACTGTTAGATCAAGCCTAGGAGTCTTAGGAATCGATCCCGGAGCTCTGCGCTCCGTATCGGAACTTTTGGTGCACGTTAGCCGGTATAAGAAGGGGCACCGACCGACTAGATGACGATCCAGTCGGTCGGCAATCCTTCTTGGACCGACTAGTTGGCTTTCTAAATTATTCAGGAGTTACTGTTTATCGTTAGTCGGTCTAAGAACGTTGGTTGACCGACTAGGTTGCAAACTAGTCGGTCAGCAATGCTTCTTTAACCGACTAACTCTTCAACTAAATTTTAGTATCTATACTGTTCACTCTTGGTCGGTCTAAGTTCATCTCTCGACCGACTAGATGTAAAACTAGTCGGTCAGCCGTTGTTCATTGACCGACTAAATCTAAATCCTAATTCTGTACAGGAGTTACTGTTTACACTTAGTCGGTCTGTGTTGGTCGACCGACCGACTAGTTGCCAAACTAGTCGGTCAGTGGTTGCTCTTTGACCGACTAATCTGTGTCAAAACCCTAATTTCTGGGCAGCCGCCAGCCGTTCCTATTTATACCCCTCCAAAACGTTTTCTTCTTACTCCACTCGACCCAAAACCCTAGTTTCTCCCCCATTGAGCCCTCTTCCACCTCCAACCCTTATTCCTTCATTCCAAGCCCTAACTTCATCATCTAAACCCTCCATCAACTCTTTCTACCTCTCATTTTCCCCAAATCTCCATAAAATCCCCCAAAATCCCCCAAAACCCTAATTCTCCAAAATTCTCCACTGGTTTCCAGATCTGGTCCTAGGGTTCTCCGGAGTGTTTCTTCCGCCTCCTCTCGGTAAGAAATCGACCTCTTGATGTTTTCATAACCTATTTGTATTTTTATGAAACCCTAATGAATGAATGTTGTTTTGATGATTTTTTTCCCATAACAGCGATTTCCCCGTAGATTAGCATCTGCGAGACGAACCTTCGTGATCGTCATCCCCGGTGCTAGGCAAGTGAAACTTGCCACTTAGGGTTAGGGCCATGTTTTAGGCCATCTTGCTTGTTGTAGGCGTAAAAGAGGCTAGGCGACGAAATGATACTCGCCTAGGCGCAAATTGGGGAACTAGCTTGACAACGAAGCTAGTTCCGACACATATCATGTTGCACAATTACCATGTCATGTTTAAATTCCATTAACGGTACGCGAATTAATTGTCATGTCATTGCATTCTTTAAGTGATCCCGTGATTGCGTAGCATCGCTACAATACTTGTGTTCCTGGCTCGTGACCAGAAGCGAGCATAATGAGTTGCTAACACCAACGCTCGATATTGAATTGTGAACTAAGAAACAAGCTCCCGTGCGGGGCAACCCTGGCTCACTTGCTGGGCTCATGTACAGGGACCCTGGATTGTTTACGTGTGGGATGGGGTAAGGGTTAAGCGGCCATTCAACTGGGAGTCTGCCCGATCAGCAACTGCAGTTGTAAGGCGTAAACTCTGGGGTGGGGTAGTGTTTAGTGCCGATCGGTGTGAATGTTGTACCATTCAGCTGAAGGGCGTAAACATCTACAAAACAAAGTGAAACATGAATAGTGAAATGATTGAGATTGTTAGTAGCTTGGCTACTCTTGTCTTGTCCCGATAATTGTTCTCTTGTACTTATTGTCTCGCCACGCCTTGCTTGTGCACTCATGTTATAACTGCCATGTCATGCATACTATAACTGCTAGGTTGTTAGTTGCCTTACTTTCAGTTTCCTTGCCCAAGTCTTTTAGACTTGCTGACATGTGCCCCTTTACTCTTTTGGGTGACACATGTTAGATCCTGAGCCTGAGTACCTTGTTGAGGACGAGGTGTTTGCTGACGCCGAGCCCGAGCTTGTGTTTGACGGGGAGTACGTGGACACTGGGGACCAGTCCTAGTGTCTTCGTTGTGTTTTCCTTTTGTTTAGACTGCTGTTTTGTTGTCGGTGCGTGGCACCTATACTTTGTTGTCGTTGCTTTTGTTGGCATTGTTCTGGGCCTTTAGACTCTTTCTTTTAGCCTGGTGGCTTTTCTGGATGTTGGACTTATTTTCATGTTGGACAATTTATGAGATATGAGATTTTATTTCAGTCTCTCCTTGTGTTATTATTGTCATTCCGTTGTGGTTACAGGGATTTGCTTATGTTTTATTGACGCTTATCGGGTTTGGGGCTCCACAGCTCCACTCTTGTGCGGACCTTTTCACGGCTCGCCTCCATTTTAGGGAAGCGGGGTGTGACACAACGTCTCACCATTAGACCCGAATTCCGATCGTTATCCCATCCGACGGTCGTACTAGCAAGAATCACACGATAGGGTGGAAACCGAAGTCCCGGGTTTCCCATCATATCGTTTATCCCTTGCATTCTATTTCTGTGACAACCCATCTACCGATTCGGGCTAGCTCACCCATGGGGTGAATCCGGTCCTTTCTTACACAAGCAAAACCACGCCTCCCTGAGTTCGACCCCCAAGCCACACTACAACACCGTGCGCTTGCGGTTATAAATATTTAAATCTCATGCCCCCAATATCCTATTGCAAACATCTGCATGCTAAAAACTAGGGGGACGTCAAGCTTTATGGTGCCATTACTGGGGAGGCAACGTGCTTGTTATTTTAGGATTTCATGAACCCTTGAGTCTAGCTCATATCTGTACCTCGTGATAGTTTTCTCATTCTTCTTTTTCATCTTTCATTTTCACTTTCTTATTTTTATTTTCTATTTTATCTGTTTCTTTCCCACTTTTCGATTCACGGGTGTTTGTTGCTTTGAATGCGCAGGAACACAAGAAGTATTGACGACTTGATTCATGTCGATCCTGAGATAAACGCCACCCTAAGGCGTCTGGCCGCAGAGAAGCGAAGAAGAGAAGAGTCTGAAGCTATGGGGGAGAACACCCCCCACATAAATCCCTACTGGAGTACTCGATGCCATCCATCAAGTCCACCTGCGCCATCCGCCCTCCTGCTATTACGACATAGAGCTTCGAGCTCAAGCCGTCCCTAGTGACGTGGATCCAGCAGGATCAATTCTCGGGGGCACCCATGGAGAGCCACATCGAGCACCTGGACTCCTTCTTGGAGAAGTGTGACACCTTCCGGATAAATGGTGTCACCACTGAGGTGATCCGTCTGAAGTTATTCCTCTTCTCTCTGCGGGATAAGGCCAAGCTGTGGCTAAGGGGGAAGGACCCAAATACGTTCAACACTTGAGAGAAGCTTTCAAACGCTTTTCTGACTAAGTTCTTTCCTCCGGGGAAGACAATGAAGCTGAGGAGTGAGATCTCCTCCTTCTCCCAGGCCAGCCACGAGTCCCTGCATGAAGCTTGGACAAGATATAAGGAAATGCCGCGAAGATGCCCTCATCACGAGCTTCCCAAGTGGCAGATAATTAATCTGTTCTAGAACGGATTGAGGGATGATTTAAAATCTTCGATGGACGCCACGGCTGGGGGGTCCTTCATGTCCAGAAGTGAAGAAGATGCCAGGAACATATTAGAAAATATGGCATCGAACAATGAGAGGTGGTGTGACGAGAGAGCCACACCTAGATCTGGGGGCATCCACAGGGTCGAGGATGTCGACAAATTATCCAGCAAGTTTGACTTGTTGTCGACCCAGATCTCCGCACTAATGGTAGGAGCTGGTGGTGCCGGTACACAACATATTGCAGCGGTGGAAGCAGAAGTCATGGGGGACTTCGAGGGTGGTGACATCTCACCTCCGTTGGACCAAGCGAGTGCACTATTCTACAATCCTATGGGGAATGTGCAGTATCCACCACGGACTAGCTCGAACCCGGCTTACTCCCCAAACAACCAGAATCACCCCAACCTTAGCTACCGGTCACCGTATCAGCCGCCGCCGCCTCAGCAGCAGCAACAATAGATATATCAGCCGGCTAGGCCTCAACAACAGCAGTTTCAGCCACAGCAGTAATTTCAGCAGCAACAGCTTCCACAACAGTATCAGCAGTATCTCCCAAGGAACCATCAACACATTCAGCAGCAGCAGCAATATGGCCAGCAGAGGGCCATCTCTCCAGTTGAGTCCCTCTTGACTCAATACATTACCAACCAGAAGAAGATAAATTCGAAGCTGGAAAAGGGGCAGAGGGCTCTCACGGACCAAGTAACCCAGCTGGGGTTACAAGTGGCGAACCTTCAAAGGTCACAAAACCTATTGCCGCTACAACCGGAAGTGAACCCGAGGGAAGCAAACCAGACGTTGGCGCTCACACACGAGCATGCGAATGTATCCGCTATCTTGTTGAGGAGCGGAACACAAATCCCCACAAGAGTGCCCCCAAAGGAACCGGAAGTACCGTTGGTCGTAGAGCGACCAATTGAAAAAGATAAAGACGACGGTGCTTCATCGCCAAAGCCAATGACTCCGGAGGGAGTCCCTGAAGAGGAGAAGAAGAAAGACGAGGAAGGGAGCCTCAAAGTGTTTAAGCCCATTGTGCCTTTTCCACAGCGGCTAGCTCAAGCCAAGATAGACGAAAAGTATGGCAAATTTTTTGTCATGGTCAAGGATCTAAGCTTGCAAATCCCCTTCCTAGAAGCTATTGAGACGATTCCCTCCTACACAAAATTTCTAAAGGATTTAGTGACAAGAGGATCCAGAAAGGAGAAGGTCGTATTAACAGCGGAATGCAGCGCCCTCATTCAGAGAGCAAATCCGCCTAAGCTTAAAGACCCGGGGAGCTTCTCTATCCCTTGTGCGATCGGGGAGGTAAAGATCCATCGCGCGCTCGTCGATCTTGGAGCGAGCGTCAGTTTAATGCCCCTGTTGCTGTATAAAAGGATATGGATGGGCGATTTGGAGCCCACCGGTATGACCCTACAGCTTGCAGACCGTTCGGTCAAATATCCGGTGAGGGTTGTAGATGACCTCCCTGTCAACGTAAGTGGGGTGCATGTGCCAGTGGACTTCGTCATCAAGGACATGCCTGAAGATGTGCACACCCTCATCATTCTTGGACGGCCTTTCATGGCCACTGCCGGAGTTTTGATAGATGTGAAGAATGGAAAGCTTTCCCTTAACGTCGGCAAGGAAAAAGTCGAATTTGACTTAGGGTTGTCAATGAAGCACCCCAATCCCCCGGATGATCCAAGATGCAATATGATGGAGTTAGAAAAAGAGAGAGCTGTGGAACCGAGCTCCTGGGAGATTCTTTCAAGAAATCCCCCCGATGGCTTGGGGGACTTAGAAGAACCAGTCGGCCTGAAGAGAGATGATGTGCCTGGGAAAGCAGATGCGGCACATACGGTGCCTCCCGGATTTCAAAAAGCTCCTCCGACGAGGAGGAAAGGGAAAGAGCCCATGGGGCTCATCGGGGATGAGATCCGGATCCTGAAACGAGTGCATGTAGATGCCAATATAAGGGAGAAGCCCCCAGACCCCGTCAACAAAGGGAGAGTCGTCGAGCAAGTTTTCTTGTCGCCGCCGACGACACCAAAGGTCACCAACTCTGAGTCTGAAGCGATGCCGATTTTAGGGCATCACCCCCGTCCGCCTTGAATATCATCTACGGGCGTCGAACAAATAACGTTAAACAAAAGCGCTTCATGGGAGGCAACCCATACTCTAAACTTTTATCTTTATTTTTAGGATTATTTTTAGCTTTATTTTTTCTATTTTAATAATTAAATCCAGCCGCGGGATCATCCGTCGAGAGACTTAGACCATTTGTGAATTTTTGCAGGAAACAAGCCCTCACCCGATCGGGTGATTACTCAACCGATCAGGTGAGACGTATCAGACAATGGCCGTATCTGAGCTCCAAGGAACCGGTCGGGTGAAGCAAGCTGAGACCGGGTGGCAGACCGTGTGAGCTGTGCAGAAGTCTCAGGAATTTTGGGAATTGATCAACCGATCGGTTGATACAAAGCGTGGTCGGGTGACTAACTGGGTGAGCTGTACTAAACTTTCGGGAAAAAGTGTGGAGCGGCCAACCGATCGGGTGAAATGTCACCCGATCGTTTCGCCTGTAACCAATTTTCAGCAAAGTTTTCGGCCTAAAAGTCAACCGATCGGGTGATATTTCACACGATCGGTTCGACTTAAACCCTATAAATAACCCAACTCCACCCGTTCATTTCCCCCTCGCCCGATCTCGATTCTCTCTCGTCGTTTTAACTCCTCCGAGCTCCAACCGGCACCGTTTCTCCCGCAACCGACCACACAACTCCCTCAATCGATCTCCCAACCCTCTATCTCCATCTCTGCATCGATCCATCCCCCTCCCTCTTCGATTTCACCTGCATCAAAGCCCTAATTTCCACCCAACCCCCCTCCCCTTTCAAAAATTTGTTGAAAAGAGAAGCGCCGCGGCTCCACAGTTCTCCCCATTGCGTATCGTTGGGACATCTGCGAGCAAGGGTCTTCATCTTGATTGGGTAACTTCGCTCCTTAGCTCAATTTCATATTTTGCCCTAGAAATTTTTACTTGCTCGATCGCTTGTGTGTGTACATTTATCATATTTTTGCATTCACTCGCGCACACACACCCACATTGCTCGGGATCAAGATAGGGGTAAGAGTATCATGCGAGAGGAGGGGTCGTCTTGCAAGAGACACAAGACCACACGTCCACCACACACACGCCCTCCTCCCGCACAGCGTGCACAGCCCCAACCCCAACCCCAACCTATGATCCCAGTTAAGGACCCACTGATGAGCCCGCGTGGCTACCGCTTTAGGAACCAGGAGCATAAAGATTTCTATTTTAGACTTGATGCTCGGGGGCATCTATCGACCAAATTTGCACACACCCAATCGCTTATCGATCTTGGTGTATTCAACGAGGTCGAGACTCTCTTCACAAATTTAGGTTGGTTAGCTTTCCTAAACGCTAACGCCGTGTCCTACCCCGCACTCACACTCGAATTTTTATACACACTTGTCTGTGAGTCGGGGTTTCTATAGAACCATTCGCACCCATCTGGACACCATCAATGACATATTTGGTTTCCCCATCCTTGGGGACGACGCTATCCGCCCCTCCGGGTATCCCCCCGAATTTGACGTCGATCAATTTTGGTTCCGCCTCACCCTGCACCCTGACTATCCCTGAGGTAAGGCCAAGGCCTCCTCCATCTTTCACCCCGTCTTCCGTCTGGCCCGTCGAATCATTTCTTCCACGTTTTCCCCAGGGATGAGTCAGGTACCGTGACCATCCCTGATCTCTTCACTCTTTGGGCCATGACCTTTCCCTTCGTTTGGGGTGATGACAGGATTTCTTTTAGGGCCCCCACCATTCCCGTCCATGCCGGTGCTTGGCTTGTTTCCAAGCTTCTGGAGATTAGCCGTGCCGGCAAGGGCAAGCTTTGTTGCGGGGGTCTAATCACGATCATAGCTTCTGCTCCCCGGTTCAGCATCGTCATCCCCCGAGATCTTCCCACTGCCGCAGGAACCTCACGTCTGGATCTCGACGTCCCGCGGCACATTCACATGATTAAGCCCCGCCCCGATGGCCGTTTCACCGTCCACTACGGCCACCCCCCATCTCCCTATACCATTCTGTCCAACCCCGCCCGCATAACTATTGCTTTGGCGGTAGATTGGACATTTCCTCCTGATCCTGAGTTTATGGAGGGGCTCCGTCTTCCATTCCTCCCCTAGGACGCACCCAGACCACCTTCCCATGTCGCCCACTTAGGCGTGCAGGATATCCCTGCGTCCTGGGGAGATTCCGGGGCTGGCCCTAGTCGTGCCACCCCGGCTTCCCTTCCCACCACCACTGTCGCCACCCCTCCGGTCCGTACTACCTCCTCCTCCTCCTTTCATCGAGCCACTTCCGCTCGTCTCGCTCTCGAGACTGAGCTGGATTTGCTTCGCGCTGTCGTTGCATCCTCCACCCCCTCGGACCCACCCCCTTCGATTTTCTCTCACCCACGCTTCCTCACACTTGAGAGGAACGTGGCCGCAATCCTCCGCCTTCTCACTCACGTCCACGGACCACCCCCTCCCACACCACACCCCTCACCCCCACCATCACCCCCTAGGCGACCATCCCCTCCTATCACTACTTCCATCCCCACTACCTCATCTACTCCCACCATTTCCATTCCCTCCACTGTCGCCCCCACAGCTCCACTACCCTCCACTTCCGTCACTCCATATGTGCGCCGCAAGAAATTGCAGGTGCATTCTCGATCACTTCCCCACCATCCTCACCCACCCCCATCCCCCCTTCATCCTCACCGACCCTCGTACCTCCACCACCCACCACCACATTGGTCGCCATTTCACTCCCACTCACCGTCATCACTCCCACACCACCCATCATCCACACTTCCTCCACACCCACCGATCCATCACCTCGACCACTTTCTCCACTTCTCCGCACACCAGTCACCTCACCCACCCACACCGCATCCCCCACTTCTTCCACCGAGGAGGACGAGGACGATTCCTCTCCTACTTTTTGATTTCGTTTTGTTTTCTGACCTCCCCCTTGCATATCTCTGCATTTCCATGATCTTATCATCTCGCTAGCATTGTCACGTCTAGCTTGGGGGAAGTCATCTGTGTGCCGTCGTGTGATGTTCTTCTTTTTTGTGCTTGTTATATATGTTGTGTCGTGTGATTTTCCTTTTTTTTCATTTTCCGTTTATATGTCATGTGGTGTGATCTTTATTTTTATCTTTTATTTTTTATTTTTTATTTTTCATTTTAGTATGTGTGTTTCTCTTATTTTTCGTGTCTTTTTGTGTCGGTGCGTCCCCCCCTTTCATTGCCCTCCCGTATTCACTTTTATTGCATTGAGGGCAATGCAAGTTTCAGCTTGGGGGAGTCTCACTTCGTGCATCATTTTCGTCTTTTTCTTCATTTTTGCGTCGTTTTCATCGTGTTTTTCTTTTTTTCTTTTCTCCTTTCGATCTCTTTTCCCTAGAGATGATCCCTATGATGAATTGCCACAAAAATCACACACACCCCTAGCATGGCTTCGATAATCACGTTCACTAACCCTAGGAAGCCGAGTCCTCTTGCATTTCATGCATCGTGGGTCCACTTGCTTTTATGTGAGTCGTGTGTCGTGCTTAGCTGTTTGGTGTGCTTCTACTTTGAGAATGTGTTTTATATACCTGTCCAAGAATGACCCCTAGATTATCATCCTTTGATTTGAATATGCGGTATTTGCTTCTACTGCCTGCTTCTATATGCATGATATATATGTATCGTATGCTTCAATTCGCATGTGTCGGGATTCCACAATTAAGGACTAGGATAACCCATTTAGCCCATGCTCTAACTTGCGAGAAATATTTCCTTTGCCCAAGTGTTTAGATTCCGATTTCTTTTTTTGTTTTACTTGGTGCAAATCCCCTCGTCGTGTACCATTCTCCCACTTGGGAGAGTACACATGTATATATCCCAAAATCCAAAAATCCAAAAAAAGAAAAGAAAAGAGAAAAGAAAGAAAATATATATATATGTATAGCCAAAAATCAAAAAAAATATATACATATATCCAAAACCCAAAAAAAATGTGTGTGTGAATATTTCCCTACCTATCGAGAATAAAGGGAAGGCGAGAATTTGCACCGAGTGCTCTACTCCACACCTTCTCAACCTCCATCGTTTTCGAAAACACTTTGAATAGGGAATTTCTAGCTATTATCTAGGCGATAGTGTGGTGATGTCCGAATCCCTAGCTCTGGAGTCCCTGACACATGATACGTTTCTATTCTCATACTCTTCTCATGCATGCTTGAGCTATATATTCACCGCTTATTTCGAATCGAATCGATATTTGGGTCATTTATCGGATTTGTGTATATGGAGATTATAGCACAATGTAGATAGCGACACCGTCTGCTAGCACACGACCACGCTCACTCGCACTTCACCGCGTGGGCCCACGACACTTGTCTGGACTCGTATTCCTTTGTTTAGTGATGTGATTTGGTGTTTGCCTGCTTGGTGTGTCGTTTTTGATTTTGTTGGCCCTGACGGGTGATTTAGGATTTAGAGTTCTCTTTTTCTCTCTTTCTCTCTATTTTCTCCCTCCGAGCTCCTACTCTCACTCGTCTTCCTCGAGGACGAGGAAGGGTTCAGCTTGGGGGATTTTGACGTGCGTTTATATTTCATATATTCACGCACGTCTTCCTTTGTGTTTTTCCGTTATTTTCCGTCGTCTCGTATCCATTTTCTCGTGTTTTCTTGTTTTCTTTCACTTTTCCGTGTATTTTATGTTTGCTGGAGTTTGACAGCATAGGGGACACATAGCAAAGATATCATAAGTCCCCGGAGCAACGGGAGGAGTCGCGCGTGATCTATGGGGTCAAACGACAAAGATCTCCATCTTTCAACCCTCCACCCGATCGGTTGGATACGCCAACCGATCGGGTGATGCACACGTGCACCACCCGGACAACTGCTGAAGCGACGAGAGTGTCAACCGACCGGGTCGGAGACCGGTTCAGCCCGACTGTTCTCTCTGGAAATTGGAGCTGAAATCCAACCGATCGGGTGATCTTCACCCGATCAATTCATCTGTAGCCGTTTCCTCGAAGACACAACCCGGACAGCTCACCCGACGGCCGGCTGACCGTGCCAAAATGTCATAAGTCTCTGTCTTTTTAGGCAACAATTTCAACCGATCGGTTGATTTATCAACCGATCGGTTCACCCAATGAGCTCAAGATCCAAACGACGAGCAGCTTCCGCCAACCGACCGTGTCGACTGACCGGGTGAAGCCCTGAAGATCGCTGCCAAAGTTTGCAGCAGGTCACCCGATCGGGTGATCTTTCACCCGATCGGGTGATGTCGTTTTCTATATATAGAAGCACTAGGTTTCCAGAAAATGGGGGTTGTTATTTTTTACTGTTTTTCTCTCTCTTGACGGCTGTAATTTTCTAGATATTTATAAGTTGTCTGATCTTTACCAAACTTTAATATAGTGTTATTTGCAATGCTCTTACTACTTTTCAATTGCCCGATCATGTTTTTAACGGTCAATTTTCATTTAGATTGCTTTTTAGTAAATATGTGTGAGTAGTTCCCAAATCTGGGATTTTGGTGGAAACCCCTTCGTGGGTTCTCCTTAATGCGTCCATAGGACTAGGAAATCGATAAGGATTAGGAATCTATTGGTTACGTGGGTTGTTTCATTGTAATCGACGGGAAAAAGACCACCTTTGACCGTTGGGCCAAGGGGGAATAAACTTGGCGGTTGACTCCCTAGCCATAGCTCACGCCCTTAGCATAGACATCGAATCCTAGCGTGTGGGAACGTCAGGAGGAGATGTTGGGAGTTATCATTGCGAGCTTAGTGCTCCCAGAATCGATCAGTGTTAATGGACATGGGAATGTCCATTGATGAACCTTGGTAGTCTGGCGTATCATCCTGGGCACCGACCGGAATATCGGGCCCATGGGACGCTGGTATCACTCTTAGAGGTAACGTCTCACCATTAGACCCTAATTCCGATCGTTATCCCATCCACCGGTCATACTAGCGAGAATCGCACGATACGGTGGTAACCGAAGTCCCGGGTTTCCCTTCATATCGTTTATCCCTTGCATTCTATTTCTATGACAACCCATCTACCGATTCGGGCTAGCTCACCCTTGGGGTGAATCCGATCCTTTCTTACACAAGCACAACCACGCCTCCCTGAGTTCGACCCCCAAGCCACACTACAACACCGTGCGCTTGCGGTTATAAATATTTAAATCTCACGCCCCCAATATCCTATTGCAAACATCTGCATGCTAAAAACTAGGGGGACGTCAGATAGGAAATCCCCACTACGGACCGTCTCTCATCCTCGTGAATCATAAATTTCATTGTTGCTAAGCTTGAATGTAGGTGAACTAGTTGCAACTTAATGTAGAACCAATCGCACGCTCTCGCGCTATTGCCGGTCTATAGCAAACCTAGAATAGAGCACACTCTCGTGCAAACTCTACCCTAAGCCGCTAGCGTGAAGATCGACATCATCGTCCAATCGTAACTCAAGCCCACTCTCGTGCAAACTCAAGCTACGATCTAGGTTATGATAGTTCGTATTCGTCCAATCTCTTGCAAACGAATATTAGTATAGATTTATACTAAAAATCCTAGCTTTGGTCCAATCTCTTGCAAACCAAATCTAGAGAATTTCAATTATTAATCTAAATTGAATATCTAGGCCTTCCTATCAATTGGGATCTAATCTCTTGCAAATCCCAATCGATATGAATTCCTAGCTACTTGTAATAAATCGATCACAACCTAACCATTATCAATTCTAGGAACAAATCCATAAATTCATCATAATTCAAAGATCGGGTCCATAGGGTTCGTCCCCATGCCCTAGAACGACGAAACTACTAACTAATCATCATGAAAAAATCAGAAATAATCGATGAAATCATAGCACAATTCATTGCAAAGAATAAACAATTCATAAAAATGAGTTTTTTTAACAAGAAAGAACAAACCAACGTTGTCGCCTATGATCTCCAGCTGAGATTTCACAAAAGAATAGCCGTAAAAAACCTAATAGAAGTCTCTAAAAAATAATTCAAGTCTCTCAAAGAATAATTCAAGTCTCTCCTCAAACTAGGGTAAAAACTAGGTTTAAATACAAGCCAAAATCGTCCAAAAAATCGTGACAAAACTGCCCCTGCGCAGCCCAGAAATTCAAATCCGCGTAGCAGTCGGAGAAGGTCACTCGGCCGAGTGGCTCATGTCACTCGGCCGAGTGACAGGCCTGGCGAAAAACAGAGAGTTCGTGATCTTCAGGGGTCTGTCTCTCTGGGTGACTCGGCCGAGTGGGCTTCTTCACTCGGTCGAGTGAGCAATCATGCTCAGCCGAGTGGGCTTCCTCAGAAATTCCAGTAAGTTGGGCCTTTCTCTGGATGAATTCTCTGTACCACTCGGACGAGTGAGCTTTCTCACTCGGCTGAGTGGACTTCCTTGCTCGGCCGAGTAAACGCTAAAAATTTGCTGTGCGTAACTGTTTTACTCGGCCGCGTACAGCTTCTGACTCGGCAGAGTGAGTAGTCTACTCGGCCGAGTGGGCTGTATCTTGGCTCCTTTCTTCTCCTCGTCGCCTCCTCGTCGCTCCTATGGAATTCCTTCTTCTTTCGCTCATCCTCTATCGCTGATAACTCCTCAAATAAGTCGTGGGTAACACTTCAAAGTGTGCAAAAATCCTTTGATCTCGTTTTCGCTCCAAATCGCTCCATATCTCCTGAAATACGACAAAAATAAGAAATAGTGAAAAGCATCGCGATATCGTCGAATAATCGTGGAAAACGCAATATGGGCGATCAAAACGCCATGAAAACATGCAAAAAAGGTGTAAAATAAGGAGGGATCAATGACCATACTTTAAGTCTAAGGAAATTATCCAAGTCTTAAAAACATTTTAATCATACCATGATAATTAGTACCATTTATATTTAAACAAGATGTTTTCTAGGATAACTTGCATCAGGGGTATATATCTTCCTACAAAATTAAGATGCCTTCATCTGCCTTGGAGTCAAATTTATCTAGGTTATCTTTTCTGTTCAAAACATAACATTCACAACCAAAGACTCTAAAGTAAGATATGTTTGGAATTTATTGGTACAACAACTCATATGAGGTTGTTTGAAAAGGTGTTCTAATGAGTACCCTATTTGAACATAGCACGCAGTTGCGACAGCTGCCTAAAAGTACATTGGAAGGTTGCTTTCACACATCATTGTTCGTGCACATTCTTAGAGTGTTCTATTTTTCCTCTCAACTACCCTATTTTGAGGAGCAGCTCTAGGAAAAGTAAAAGTATGTATGATACCACGATTTCACAAAATCTTTAAAAAGACTCATTTTCGAATTCACCACAGTGATCACTTCTAATAGAAATAATTTTCGAAGAGTGCAATCTTTCAATTCTTTTGAAAAAGATTTTAAATTCACGAAAGCATCATTTTGTTGGTTAAAACCAAAACCCAAGTAAATCTTGTGTAATCGTTAACTATATCAAATACATCTTTGCTACAATAAAGAGATGAAGTCCTAGCCAGACCAAATTGATCCATATGAAGGTGCTCAAGTGGTCTTTTTGAGCTAAGGGCTCTTATACTCTTAAATGTGCTCTTATGTATTTTGCCATGTTGGCAAGATTCACAAATTTTGTCCAATTTAAAATTCATTTTGGGGAGTCCATGTACCAATTTTTTCTTAGATATCTTATTTATGTTTTTGATGTTAACATGACTGAAACGTCTATGCCATAATAGAGGAACATTGCATGAAACTATTAAACATGCATTTGAGTCATTATCACTGCATGTGAGCATATATATGTTTTCTATGTGATTACATTTCACTAGGAAATGTTTCATAGCATTGTCATAGACTAAGCAAGTATCATTCATAAAAAGAATTTTGTAACCTCTATCGCATAGTTAATTAATGTTAATCAAGTTGTGCTTGAGTCCATTTACTAAGCTAACATATTCAATTATGGGTTTAGAAGAGTTACCGACATTACCGATGCCGATGATTTTTTCCTTTTTGTTGTCCCCAAACGTTAACGTTTCTCCGTCTATCATCTTTAGGGAGCTTAGCAATTTTTTGTTCCAAGTCATGTGTGCAAAGCATCCACTATCCATGATCGACATATCTTTATATTGTACCTGAAATAAAATGTCTTGAGTGTTTGGTACCCACTAAAGATTATGTCCACAATGTTAGCCAAAAATAATAAGCATAATTTTTCATAAAGCTATAATTTAACTTTATTCTTACTCTAGGGTATCAAGTAGATAATTATAAAGTGCATGGATACCCAAAAGGCCTACATTAATGGGGTCAACGATTTGGAACCCAAATACTATTTGGATTTGATTTCTCATGCACAAACGAGTCATTGTGAAATCCATGCATGCTTCTAATCAAATTTAGACATTCTTATCATGCAAACTTAAGTGTTTAGGCACCCATAACATATTGTTATGATTTCTAGCCTAGTGCATGGTGTGTGATTTGTGTACGAAACGTGGTTTGTGAACAGCATTGTGTATAACATTATAGTGTGTAATATTATGAACATTGTGAGATGATGCATGAAGTCTATCTTTCTTAGCATATCTACCATACATAAAGGCATGATTGTTTCTACCATTATTATGCAAAATATTTTTGGATACATGAACAATGTGTGGTGTAATGACATGCTTTGGTGTATGAGGAGTCTTAACACTAGAGTTATTTCTAAGTTTAAGCATTAACTCTTCCTGTTTGAGCTTATTAAAATATGCATCATTTTCAAGAACATTTATTCGATCATTCACAAGGGTAACATATAAATCATGCTCATTTTTCAAATTATCATGGTCGTATACTAAAGCATTATATTTATCGTTTAAGCATTTAAAATCATGCAACAATGTATTATGACCATCATGATTATGTACTAGAATGTTATGATCATTTTTCAAGCATTTATGTTCTTGGGATAAAACATCAGGATTATGCAAAAGAGTCATAGTCTGTTTTCAAAATATTATAGCTTCTCTCTACTTTCTTATTATTCTTCTTCAATTTGTCAAATTCATTATGAAGTTGTACATAAGTATCTTCTACATTAAATTCATCGTCATCCTCATCATTATAATGCTCATTAAGGATTAGTTGTCGTTGATGACTTCTCTAGATTTACTTGGGTTTCATTTTTAATTATTAAGAATAAAGCCTTTGAAGGGTTTACCATATTTGCAAAGAAGATTCAAAATTTCTTAGGATCCACCATTATCACTATTCGTAGTGATCATGGAGGAGAATTTGAGAATGAATCTTTTACAAATTTTTGTGATGACACCGGGATAACTCACCATTTTTCTTTTCCTCAAGCACAACCACAAAATGGTGTTGTAGAGAGAAAGAATAGGATTCTTATTGAGTGTGCTCGTACCATGCTCCATGATAGTCATCTTGGACGACAATTTTAGACAGAAGCAATGCACACGGCATGTTATGTGCTCAATAGGATCCTAGTGAGACCCCGAATGAAAAAACCTGCTATGAACAATTTTATGACAAAAAGCCTCAAGTTAAATATTTTCGAGTTTTTGGTTCAAAATGTTTTATCAAGAACACCTTTGGTAACTTAGATAAATTTTGAGCCAAGATCCGATGAAGGAATTTATTTTGATATTCCACACGTAGCAAAGCCTACCGGATATACAACAAAACCTCTTCAACGATCGAGGAAGCACTACACGTATCATTTTATGAAAATTTTGATTTTCCTTATGTTATTTATGATAGTGTAGATGCTATATGTGATTCTATTAGTAATGTCAAGATTAATGATTCCATTATTGAGACTAACACTACTAATGAGATTGTTGAAGATGTTCCAAGTGATGCAGGGATTCCCAAAGCTTATCCAACCGTTCGCAACCACCCTCATAACCAAATTATTGGAGATATTGGTGTGGTGTTCGAACGAGGTCAAGAATTGAAGAATTCTCTCATTGCGTATTTGTCTCTACCATTGAGCCAAAGAACATCCAAGAAGCATGTGAGGATAGCTCTTGGATAGTGGCAATGGAAGAAGAGCTCATGCAATTCGAGAGAAATGAAGTTTGGGAGCTCGTTCCTCTTCCAAATGGTCATCAAGTTATTGGGACCAAATGGATCTTCAAGAACAAGACCGATGAGAACGAGGTCATCACAAGGAACAAAGTAAGGTTAGTAGCTCAAGGCTACAAGCAAGAAGAAGGTATCGATTTTGAAGAATCCTTTGCCCCCGTAGCTAGATTAGAAGCTATTAGATTGCTTTTATCTTTTGCATCTCATAAGAATTTCAAATTGTTTCAAATGGATGTTAAAAGTGTATTTTAAATGGTATTCTTAATGAAGAAGTTTATGTATCTCAACCACCTGGTTTCATTCATGAAATTTTTCCAAACCATGTTTTCAAACTTAAGAAAGCATTATATGGGTTGAGACAAGCTCGTAAAGCTTGGTATGATCGACTCAAAACCTTTCTTTTGGATTTAGGTTTTAAAATGGTTGAAGTTGATTCAACACTTTTTATTAAGGATTATGAAAATGACATCCTATTAATTCAAGTTTATGTAGACGATATCATATTTGGTTCTACTAACATTAATCTTTTCAAGAATTCTCTAAGTTTATGAAGGATGAATTCGAGATGAGCCACATGGGTGAGCTCAACTATTTTCTTGGACTGCAAATTCGAAATTTAAAGGATGGGACTTTCATTAATCAAACCAAGTACACCGTGGAGCTTATCAAGCGATTCGAGATGGAATCGTCTTCAAGCAAAAGGACTCTCATGAGTACGACAACCCATCTACACACGGATGAGAACGAAAAAGATGTAGATGCTCGTCTATATCAAGGTATGATATGTAGCTTACTCTATTTAACTGCTAGTATGCCCGATATCATGTTTTCCGTATGCATGTTGGCTAGATATCAAGCTAGACCTAAGGAGTCACACTTGATTGCGGTTAAACGAATTTTTCGTTACCGTAATCATTCACTAGATTATGGGTTACTTTAAACTAAGTCTAGCACATATAAGTTAATCTCATATAGTGATACCGACTTTGTCGGATGCAAATCCGATAGGAAGAGTACTAGTGGCACTTGCCATTTTTAGGAAATTCCTTAGTTTCTTAGTTCTTCAAGAAACAGAACTCGGTATCATTGTCCACGACTGAAGCGGAATGTATTATCACGGGTCTTGCATATGCACAAGTTCTTTGGATGAGACACACTCTTAAGGACTATGGTGTCAATTGTGATACTTGCCCTATCATGGTTAATAACAAAGTGCTATATGTCTTTTCAAGAATCCGGTACATCACTCATATACCAAACACATAGATGTGAGAGACCATTTCATCAATGATCATGTAGCTAAGAAGGACATCATCTTAGAGTACATTGAAACCCAAAAACAAATCGCCGACATCTTCACTAAACCTCTTAAAGAAGATTCATTTGTGAGGTTGCATGGAGAATTAGGGATTATGCGTGAATCTGAGATTTAGGAGTTCAACTTTCATGTAATATCATCTTTTGAACTCATATCATCATAATACTTCTCTTCATTTGATAGATTATATGTTTCTCATATATTTGTTTTAAGAGAGGTTATTGAGATTTCGTTGATTTCGTGAGTTTTCGGATTGTTTTAAGAGATCTGTGTGATAAACGATTTATTTCTTGATATTGATTTCATGATGAGTTTTGTGTTAGAGTATAGGTCATAGGGTGAGTTGTATCTATCTTCTGGATTTTAACCACACTGTGCATTTTTTGGACCAGGACAGACGACTATCACTCCTTCGACAGTCGACTGCCCTACTCTATTATATCTTACAGCAGACTGTATATTTCGTACAATCGACTGATGACGACTTTACAGTCGACTGCCTGATCGACGGGCGACTGCAGTTTGGTCATCAGGCGCATGTCCATATCGTCAGTGGTCTCTGTTTTTTTATCATCGAATTTTTGATTCTCAGTCAGTCGACTGATGCGTAAAATACAGTCGACGGTCTCACCGACAGGCGACTGTGTTTTACCCAACAGTCGACTGTCTGTCAACCTAAGCTCATCTCTTATCCTATCAACCAGTCGACTGACTATTGTACATCAATCGACTGTCTCCTGTTGTGGCGGTTCGTTAATTTGATCTGAGCCGTCGATTTTACGATCTAATGACCCAGATTCGTTTGACCCCTCGTTATATCTACGAGAGCAGTCGATTCGATTATAACTTTTCTCTCTCATTTGACTGAAAAACCTATAAACCCCTCGTTATATATGAAATTTCAGTTTCCTCATTTTGCCTCACACATTGTATAACTGTCTATCTTATATGTGTGCATTTTTGAAATTGTCTATTTGTATGCGATATTCTCTATGTGATGTGATTTGAGATGATTTTCGTTTTCACGTGTCTTTTAATGTTGATATTGGACTTCCATTCCTCTACTCAACTAAGTTTATAATGTGGTTTATAAGTTTTTGATTTGTATATCTTTAGACTCTTGTAATTGTTTTTAGTACTTATTTAGCATGATTGTTGTTGTTATTTTACTCCCACCTTTTGGATAATGCCATAGGGGAAGAGAAATAAACAGATTCATAAGTATGTGCTAAGTAAATTCTAATTATACTTGAATCTAAGATTGAAGTTGCCTTAGATTCAGGGGGAGTAAGATATAATGAATATGGAGTGTAAACTCCTAGATTTCATGGATTCAAGCAAATCATTTCATTCATGCATATCTTACTCATTTGCTTCATTTGATATATAGATGCCCCAATATTTATTGACTAACTTGATTGGGCATCTATGTAGGGGGAGTAAGTTTTCTTTAAGCACAATTATTTATCTTTTTGTTTATGTTTGTTTGTCATCATCAAAAAGGGGGAGAATGTTGAGTATTGGACTTCTCCCTACTTCGTGTTAATGATGAGCAACCAAAAATACTTGTGACTAATCCCCTATTTGCATTTAATCCACTGCCTAAGCATATCATGAAGATCATTTAGCAATGGATGTCACTCAAATTTCAATGAAAGCAAAGAAAGTGGATTGGATGATCAAAGATGGTGAGTGAAGCTTCTGGAAGACTTCAAGCTCATACGTTGAAAAGAAGAGAGATTTATACAAGTGTAAATTTTCTTTTCTCTTCTAGTATGTAGCTTAGAAATAGAACTATGTTGGAGCACACTCACATCTTCATTTCAGTCTTAGGAAATCATTAGATCTATTTTTCCTTTGACTCCAATTCATTTCAATCAAGATTGTGCATCTCATGATCTCAACAGTCGACTGCTGAACAATTTACAGTTGCCTGTCTAAAACCAGTCGACTGTGTTTTGTTCTACAGTCACTGTTATGCACATATTTAATTGGTTATTTCTTGGTCTTCTAAGCTTTTACTTTATCAGGCGACTGCTGTACATTTCACAGGTGCCTGTCCAAGTGTCAATCGACTGTGGTTTGTTAATCAGTCGCCTGTCTATCCTCAGCCCAAACCAATTCTCAGTTTTGATCAGGCCAATCGACTGATGTTGTAATTACAATCGACTGTCCAATGGCACAGTCGACTGTCAATGCTGCATCAGTCGTCTGTCTTTGAGCCTCTCTGTAGACTCAACTCTCTGGAAAATGTCAGGGTTTTTGACAGTCGTCTGTAGAAGGAATTACAGTCGCCTGTTAGATTTACAGTCGACTGTCTTCTCTTCATCAGTCGCATGTCCTGTATTCCCAGACTTTTCTAGGATCATCTTGACGTACCCTCATTACAGTCAGTCGCCTGTAGAAGGATTTACAGTCACTTATTGGTTTAACAGTCGACTGTCTATGCCCTACCAGTCGACTGTCCACGTGGTAAGTTACTGTTTGAATTCTCACCTACCATCTGACACAGTGCAGCAGTCGACTAGTTGTTGTTCTATAGTCGACTGTCGCGAGTGTAGATTCTATTTGTTGGCTTTTTCTCAACGGATTTGAAAGGGGCTTTTGGGGATTTTATTTGAAGGGTTTGAGAAAACTATAAAAGAAGCCTCAACTGTTCCATTGAGAGGTTGTCATTTAAGTATCATTTGCTCAAACATTCAAGCTTTCTTTCTCTCAAGATCAAAGCTCCCAAATCCTAAAGCCCTAGAATTCCAATCTTCAATCTCTTGCTCTCCAACCTAGAACCAAAGAGAAATCTTCTAGGCATTTGGTGCAGTCAAGAGAAAGGGATTTCCTCTCTTCCAAGCGAGTCATTCAACACACAACACACTTCTCCTTCAAGTTCTACTTCAAGGCTTAGGTGATTGTAAGTGTTGTTTAATTTCAGATTTCATAAATTTCGTGATTTGATTTACTCTCGGGTTGTGAGAGTGGTTTGCTTGCTCCCAAGTTGTGGGAGTTAAGGACATCGAGTGTACTTCGATTTAACTTGTAGGGTTGATACAAGTGGGTTTTTAAGGAAACCTCAAATTAGGGTTCTAACTTGATTATCCGGTGGTTACCGGATGGAAGGGACGTAGGATTATCGAGAACAAGTCGAGAAGTGACTTGGGTAATCTGAACCCTTGAAACATCCTTGCATTTGCATTGTTTCATTTTATGGTTTACTATTATTCCACATTATTGTTGGCTAGAAATTTAATTTGGTGTAACTATCTTCTTAAATTGCATAAACACTATTCAACCCCCCTTCTAGTGTTTTTCCTATAGCCAGGGACCTTACAATTGGTATCAGAGCGCTGGTTTAAAGCTATGGCATCCAACAACAACAACGTTCCTCCACCGACTTCGTACAACAATCACGATCGAGATGGAGCGTCCTCAGTATTCGAAGGACAATCAACGGTGCGTCCTCCGCGTTTCAATGGCACAAACTTCGGCTATTGAAAATGTCGGATGGAGATGTTTCTAAGGAGTGCTTTCCTTTGGAGAACTGATTTGGGTTGAATATTGCTTATTTAACCCCTCATCTAATATATCTTGTGCTTATAATGATGCTTAATTGATCTCTAGTACGTTCGTATTTTATATATTATCATTTATTAGAGAAAATACTTTAGTTGAGCATAAAACAGTAATTAATGGAGTATTTCTGCACTTTTTATATTTTTCATAGCTTGGTCTCGATCTCACGATTCCAACGACTATTTATTTGTATTTTTCTGAGATCTGTGCTAATTACTGTGTATTTTTGAATGCAGAATACAAATTAAATGAAGAAATACGAAGCAAATACTTAAAAATACGGCTGAACCATATGCGCACGAATCTAGACGTCCACGTGTCAAAGATCCGCGTATTCCCGCCTAATCGGACGGCTTGCGAAGAGCAGGCGACGCGGCACAGCGTGCACCGCTCGATGACGATCCTGCGGCTGAGGCCGACCCTGCTCGAACTCATCGCAGCGAAGCGGAGAGCACGAAAAAACAAGTCGACGTGGCTTTGCATGAACCATTGATGCGTGATCGGGCGGCCAAGGCGAACTCCAACGCAAACTCGAAGATGCGATGCTGGCGAGATCTGATAAGAGGCAACGTGTCAGCTCGTCAGGCAATCCCGCTGCGATCAACGGCGGAGAATTGTGCCGGCTGTGATTTGGGTTTGGGTGTGTAAATGGGTGCGGATTGGGACCCGTTAGCACATTAAAACCCGCAATGCCTCTATATAAGCGCATTTCTAGAGTTTTTGGCCGTATTCTGGCGTATTTTGGGGTTTTTGGAGCAGCTATTGGACGTATTTCTGCAGAGAAAAATTCTGTAAAATTCCAGAGGCTATTCTTCTTATTTTCAGAGAGTTTTGGGGTCTAACTTGGAGATTTGGTGATAAATTCTTGAACTTATACCCCGTATTTGGGTCTTTTTCATTGTATTTTGCTATTAGAACAATGTATTTTCCTATGAAACTTGATTTTTCTTGCACCATGAGTAGCTAAATTCTATTTGTGCATGGTATGGCGTAGTTAGGGGATATGAATCGTACTCGTTTGGTTGAATCATTGTGCTAAATCACTAACGTTGCTAAAGTTGTAGTCTTTATTGTTAAATCTTCTCTTCATCTTCCAAAAGAATATGATAGAGTAGGTGATCACCCCACAAGGGTGAGTTTTGATCTCTCCAAAAGAGAGTTTCATATCGTATTTTTAAGATTATAACTTTAGCAACGATCTCATTGAATTTTGTGCTTTAATCCCCAAAAGGGTATTTTCCGATGAATTGCTCCCAAAAGGAGGGTTTATTGAGTTATATTTAATCAACCAACTTATACGAATCATTGATCCTAATGAACCCATACCATGTGCATATTTCTCATACATACTTTCATACACGAAGTTCTTTGTTCGTATTGTTTGCGTACTAGAAATCACCATCACACACTTTCAAACCATCGCCAACATAAGTGGTTAGTTTCTTTTCGTTGGATTTCTATTTGATTTAATCTTTGTGGTTGCAACAGATTTTCTCCCGAGGATTCGACATCTGGACTCCCAGATTATATTACTTGTACGGACTCTTGCGCTTGAGAGAAGAACTATTTTGGCCAACCAAGTTTTTGGCGCCATTGCCGGGGAGAACGGTTTGTTACTACGGTTTATTTCATTCAGAAGACCTTCGGTGAGATCTTTCCACTTTATTGTATATAAATTTTTGTTTACTTTTTATATATAATAAAATACTTGTGCTAGTTTATGTGGAATAGGACTCCTAGGACACCGAGGTTGACTAGACGTTTTGATATGGCTAATAATAATATGGATGAAAATTTTAGCAACAACAACGAGAATAATGTGCAACCTGGAGCTCCTAGGACTTTAAAAGATTTACTTAGACCCACTAGGACTAGCACAGCTTCATGCTTTGTTTTACCTACCGATGCAAATTCTTTCAATTTTAAACCTGGGGTGATCCAACTCTTACCCACCTTTCATGGGTTAGACAAGGAAAATCCATATCTTCATATAAAAGGATTTGAGGAGGTGTGATTGACATGCTTTGATGGGAAAACTAGCGAGAACACGGTATATCTTAAACTGTTCCCATTTTCATTGAAAGACAAAGCTAAGAATTGGTTGAATGCATTGCCCTCACGTTCTATTACTACATGGATTGATTTGCAAGCTGAATTTCTATAGAAGTTTTTTCCTATTCACAGGACACAGGGATTGAAGCGGTAGATCATGAACTTTGCCCAGAAAAGCGAGGAGACATTCTACCAGGCGTTTGAAAGGTTCAATGAGCTGTTGCTTGCATGTCCACACAATGGCTTCAACAAAAGCAGGATTATTGGCTTCTTCTACGATGGACTGCAGCCTCAGATGAAGCAATTTGTAGAAATGATGTGCAATGGAGGGTTCTTCGATAAAGAGCCAGATGAAGCTACTTCAGACTATGACAGAGGAGGCCACTCTACACCATCTCAGCCTACACGAGGAGTGGTATTCAATTTGAAGCCAGAGGATGCGTTGGAGGCAAAGATGGAGGCCATGATCACAAACAAGCTTCACGCCATGAATTTGAAAGAGGCCAAGGCAGTTGAGATAGAGCAGACTTGTGCATTTTGCGACGTTGGTGGCCACGACACTAGTGCATGTCCCACACTTCCAGCTTTGAAGAGCATGCTAGGCAATCCAACGGGGGTGAATCAAGTGTCTACAAATTACCAGAGCTTCAATTCCAACAATAAGGGGTGGCGCAACAATCCAAACTTAAACTGGGGCCCCAATCATCAATCTCAGCTGCAAGCTACACCTCAGTTCAGACAAAATTAATATAACAACAATTATCAAGGTGGGAACCAAAGGAGAGACCATGAGCCAATGCCACAACAGCAGATGCAACCATTTGGCGATGCACTTCAGCAGCTCATTCAGTTACAACAAGCCCAAATGCAGCAACAACAGGCTCAATTTCAGGCTCAGCAGACTCAAAATCAGCAGATGAGCGAAAGCTTGGCTAGGCTTACGGCGACACTGGAGAAAGGTAAGCTTCCATCTCAGTCAATTCCAAATCCTAATATGGGATCATCTTCTTCTGCAGGTAACAATATGAAGCCTTGCCAAGCTGTGTCCACTCTGAGGAGTGGAAAAGAGATTCGGAAACCTGACCCACCGAGCAGAGAAGCTGAACAAGAGGAGGGAATTCAGATCCAAGAAGAGGAAATTCAAGTGCGAGAGGAGGCGCCGGAAGAGAGCATGGAAGTGGGTTTGAGCAAAAATGCCATTGAAGAGAAGGAACCCGCAGCATATGTACCTGCAGCGCCTTTCCCTCATCGGCTACTTCAGAAAAACAAAGATAAGTATCAAACTGAAATTCGTGAAATTTTTCAGAAGTGCCAGATAAATACTCCATTGCTTAATGCTATTAATCAGATACCTACCTATGCTAAATTTTTAAAAGACCTGTGCACTGTTAAGAGAAAATTGAATGTGAGAAAGAAAGCATTTTTGACTGAACAGGTTAGCTCTATCGTGCAACAAAATACACCACCTAAATTTAGAGACCATGGATCACCCACCATCACTTGCACTATTGGCACTAAAAAGATTGGAAATGCTTTATTGGACTTAGGGTCTAGTGTCAATATCTTGCCATATCCTATTTTTGTGCAACTTGGGTTAGGACAGCTAAAACCAACATCTGTTATATTGCAACTAGCTGATAGATCTATTAAAGTTCCAAAGGGATGCATTGAGGATGTCCTCGTTCAGGTGGACAAATTTTACTACCCCGCAGACTTTATAGTTCTAGACATCCAAGGACCCCAAACTGCCAATTCTACTCCTATCATCCTAGGTAGACCATTCCTAGCGACATGCAATGCTTTAATAAATTGTAGGGATGGTCAACTGAAAATTACTTTTGGCAACATGACTTTGGATTTGAATATTTTTAATACTTGCAAGTTGCCACATGTGGATGATGAGGTTGAGAGGGTACATATGATTGATTCATTGGTGGATGATTATATTTGTTCTGAATTTTGTGCTGATGCTTCTATTGTTGAGACTATTATTGGTGATTCTGATGACATCTCTTTTGTGCAGGAGAATGTGAAGGAGCTTAACGTGGTATGGGAGCCTAGGTTCGAGGCTTTGCCACCTAATGCATCAATTCAAATTTCATCTGAGGTGGAGGATCCAAAGCCCGAATTAAAGCCACTACCTGATTATCTCAAGTATGCCTTCCTTGGAAACGACAACAGCTTCCCTGTGGTAATATCTTCTAAACTCTCTTTAGAACATGAAAGCTCTTTACTTGATGTGCTAAGAAAGCATAGAGGTGCTATTGGTTGGTCCATTGCTGATATAAAAGGTATTAGCCATATTGTATGCATGCATCACATTTATTTGGAGGATGACGCCAAACCCACTAAAGAAATGCAACATAGGTTAAACCCAACATTAAAAGAAGTGATGAAAGGCGAGGTTTTAAAATTATTGGATGCAGGTATTATATATCCAATTTCTGATAGCAAGTGGGTCAGTCCTACACAGGTTGTTCCTAAAAGGTCTGGGCTCACTGTTGTTAAAAATGAGAATAATGAACTTATCCCTGTTAGAGCCACCACAGGATGGAGGATGTGTATAGACTATAGGAAGTTGAACTCCAGAACTAGAAAAGACCACTTCTCTCTACCATTTCATGACCAAATTTTAGAGAGGGTGGCTGGACATGAGTACTATTGCTTTCTAGACGGTTATTCAGGTTATTATCAGATTGAGATTGCACCTGAGGACCAGGAAAAGACTACCTTTACTTGTCCCTTTGGTACTTTTGTATTTAAAAGAATGCCGGTTGGTTTATATAATGCTCCAGCTACTTTTCAGCGATGCATGCTCAGTATTTTTGATGATATGGTTGAGAAAATTGTGGAGGTATTTATGGATGATTTTTCAGTATATGGTAGCTCTTTTCATGATTGTTTAGCTAACTTGGCTCATGTTCTTGACAGGTGCATTGAGAATAACCTCCTATTAAATTGGGAAAAGTGCCATTTTATGACCACAGAGGGACTTGTCCTTGGTCATCTGGTTTCTAAAGATGGTATTCAGGTAGACAGAGCCAAGGTAGCGATAATTGAGAAGCTACCAAGTCCTAAATGCGTGAAGGAAATCAGATCATTTTTGGGACATGCATGATTCTATAGGCGATTCATTAAAGATTTTAGCACCATATCTCGCCCTCTTTGCAACTTACTAACTCAGAATGTGGATTTTATTTGGACACCTGAGTGTCAACATTCTTTTGAAACTTTAAAGAAGTTGCTGATTTCTACTCCCATTTTACAGGTACCAGACTGGTCTCTACCATTTGAAATAATGTGTGACGCAAGCAATTACGCAGTTGGTGCAGTCCTAGGCCAAAGAAAAGACAAAGTTCCAGTAGTTATTTACTACGCCAGCAAAACATTAAATGATGCTCAGAGGAACTATACGACCACAAAGAAGGAGTTACTGGCTGTAGTATTTGCGTTGGAAAAATTCAGGAGCTATATTTTGGGATCACCTATTTTGATTTATACTGATCACTCTGCTTTAAAATATTTATTGTCTAAAAAAGATGCTAAACCTCGATTGATACGATGGATTTTATTGTTGCAGGAGTTCAATGTCATAATCAAGGACAAGAAAGGCATGGAGAATCTAGTAGCTGACCACTTATCACGATTGAAAGTAGGCCTTGATTCAGCAGATGTGCCTTTGAAGGACTCCTTTCCCAACGAGCATCTTTTTAGTGTTTCCACCTCACCATGGTATGCTGATATAGTAAATTATCTAGTGACTGGTAAGACTCCTGACACTTGGTCACTTCAAGACTTTAAAAGGTTCAAGTATGAGGTAAAATATTTCTTCTTTGATGATCCGTACCTCTATAAATATTATAGTGACCAAATTGTTAGGAGATGCATTCATGATCATGAAATAACCAGTGTGATACAATTTTGCCATGATGGGGTGTGTGGTGGACATTTTTCAGCGAATAAAACTGTGGCAAAAATCTTGCAATGTGGCTTTTATTGGCCAACTATGTTTAAGGATACATTTCATTATTGCAAGACTTGTGATGCATGCCAACAATTAGGGGGTATTACTAAACGTAACATGATGCCGTTAAACCCCATTCTAGAAATTGAAATATTTGATTGTTGGGGCATAGATTTTATAGGACCTTTCCCACCTTCATTTGGATATGTTTATATTTTGGTTTCAATTGATTATGTTTCTAAATGGGGTGGAAGCTATTCCTTGCAGGTCGAACGACACTTCAGTTGTACTAAAGTTCCTCAAAGAGAACATTTTCTCTCGATTTGGAGTGCCCAAGGCCTTGATCAGTGATGGAGGGTCCCATTTTTGCAACCTCCTGTTCGCTAATTTAATGAAGAGGTTTGGGGTCACGCATAAAGTTTCTACTCCATATCACCCCCAAACCAATGGTCAAGCAGAGTTGGCAAATAGAGAGATCGAAGGAATTTTACAGAAAACGGTGAATCCATCAAGGAAAGATTGGAGTTTGCGCTTACCTGAAGCGTTGTGGGCCTACAGGACGGCCTACAAAACAATTTTGGGGATGTCACCTTACCGTCTTGTTTTTGGGAAGTCTTGTCACTTACCTGTTGAATTGGAACATAGATCTTATTGGGCTATAAAGAAATTGAATTTTGATACCGATTCATCTTTTTCTTCTCGTAGGTTACAATTGTTGGAGCTAGAGGAGTTGAGGAGAAATGCTTATGAAAACGCTAAAATATCAAAAGAGATGCTGAAATCCGTCCACGACATGATGATCTTGAGGAGGGAGTTCACCCCCAGGCCAAAAAGTTCTTCTATACAATTCCAGGCTACACATCTTTCCCGGGAAGCTTCGCTCTAGGTGGTATGGACCTTTCACAGTCAAAGAAGTTTTTCCACATGGCGCAGTGCTATTATTGGATGAAAAAGATGGAAGTGAGTTCAAGGTGAATGGCCAAAGATTGAAGCATTTTCACGAGCTTTGGACCAAGGAAGCGAGCAATATGGATCTCACAGACCCACCTTCGGGTGGGGACTAATCATGTGTGTTCTTTCCATGATTCCCTCTTCCTAACATTGAGGACAATGTCTATTTTAAGTTGGGGGAGGGTATAAACTTTTAATTTTAGTTTTTATTTTCTTTTTCTTTTTCTATTTCTTTTAGGATTTTATTTTGTATTTTTTTATTTCCCTTTTTGCATTGAAATTTTTTTTTTGAGTCAAGTTATATCACCACTACGTATTTTACCTAGAGATGAACCTCATGTGATGAAAATTCTCGATATTTATTCACCACCGTACACACGTGATTTATTTTTCTCCACCACTATTGTTAAATATTTCAGTCTCATTTTACATGAATGCGAGTACTTGTGGCAAATTCCTTTTGATACATCTCAATGGCAAGATTAATTGATGACTTAATGAATCTAGAAATTATGGATTAGCAAGTAGTATGCTTTCATTGGAACACACCAAAGTTCATGCACCAATAATTCATAAAATAACTGGAGCATTGCTTTTTATCTCGAATTCATTGCTATTTGCATGCTTTGTATGATTTTGGGTAGAAAAGTGTACACCATCTTTTGAAATGATTAGGATAACCCATTCTTGTGAAAGATTAAAGAAAAGGAAGCTATCTTGCTAAGTTATTTATGCACACACAAAAGAAGAAAAAATGATATGAATGAAGAGAAAGAAATGAATAAATGTGTTACTAAAGAAATACCTTGGTTGGCTCGAGTAGTACAGTCCGAGGGGTCCTTCTTGGCCTAATGCCATATTATCGTCTGATTTGGGAGCCATTAACCAGAACCTCAATCATTTGATGGAGTGATCCAAGTTATATACTTTTCTGCGAATGTTGCTTGATGCGCGTTACACGGAACTATTAAAAAAGAGGGAGAAAGAAAATAGAGAATACGTGTGCATAATTAGCAAGGCAAGAGAACTTCCAAAGCTTAAAGAAAACATAAGATGTGGTGTGATCTCTTATGAATGAAGATTGACGTGTGTATGCTTTGATACCATTTTATTTTTGATGCTTGCTTTGCATGAAACATCTACGCTCCAAGTTAGAACATTCGATTGAACGGTGAGAGCCATTGATTTTGTACACTATGAGCTATGAAGTAATGAATAGTGAAGTTAAGTCTATTTTATAACCATTTGAGATACTTGATCTTCATTTTTAAACCCACAAGCACCATTATTTTTGAGATTGAAATATTAATATTAGTGTGTGGTTAACTTCTTTTGTCGTTGTAGTATGTGGTGAGTAATTTGAGATCTGATAAGGCGATCTAGGTGTATATTTGATAATATATTTCGCTCACTTTGCTAGAGACTAGCAAAACGCTAGTTGGGGGGTGTGATTTGGGTTGAATATTGCTTATTTAACCCCTCATCTAGTATATCTTGTGCTTATAATGATGCTTAATTGATCTCTAGTACGTTCGTATTTTATATATTATCATTTATTAGAGAAATTACTTTAGTTGAGCATAAAACAACAATTAATGGAGTATTTCTGCACTTTTTATATTTTTCATAGCTTGGTCTCGATCTCACGATTCCAACGAATATTTATTTGTATTTTTCTGAGATCTGTGCTAATTACTGTGTATTTTTGAATGCAGAATACAAATTAAATGAAGAAATACGAAGCAAATACTTAAAAATACGGCTGAACCGTATGCGCATGAATCTAGACGTCCACGTGTCAAAGATCCGCGTATTCCCGCCTAATCGGACGGCTTGCGAAGAGCAGGCGACGCGGCACAGCGTGCACCGCTCGATGACGATCCTGCGGCTGAGGCCGACCCTGCTCGAACTCATCGTAGCGAAGCGAAGAGCGCGAAAAAACAAGTCGACGTGGCTTCGCATGAACCATTGATGCGTGATCGGGTGGCCAAGGCGAACTCCAACGCAAACTCGAAGATGCGATGCTGGCGAGATCCGATAAGAGGCCACGTGTTAGCTCGTCAGGCAGTCCCGCTGCGATCAACGGCGGAGAATTGCGCCGGCTGTGATTTGGGTTTGGGTGCGTAAACGGGTGCGGATTGGGACCCGTTAGCACATTAAAACCCGCAATGCCTCTATATAAGCGTATTTCTAGGGTTTTGGGCATTATTCTGGCGTATTTTGAGGTTTTTGGAGCAGCTATTGGACGTATTTCTGCAGAGCAAAATTCTGTAAAATTCCAGAGGCTATTCTTCTTATTTCCAGAGAGTTTTGGGGTCTAACCTGGAGATTTGGTGATAAATACTTGAACTTATACCCCGTATTTGGGTCTTTTTCATTGTATTTTGCTATTAGAACAATGTATTTTCCTATGAAACTTGATTTTTCTTGCACCATGAGTAGCTAAATTCTATTTGTGCATGGTATGGCGTAGTTAGGGGATATGAATCGTATTCGTTTGGTTGAATCATTGTGCTAAATCGCTAACGTTGCTAAAGTTGTAGTCTTTATTGTTAAATCTTCTCTTCATCTTCCAAAAGAATATGATAGAGTAGGTGATCACCCCACAAGGGTGAGTTTTGATCTCTCCAAAAGAGAGTTTCATATCGTATTTTAAGATTATAACTTTAGCAACGATCTTATTGAATTTTGTGCTTGAACCCCCAAAAGGGTATTTTCCGATGAATTGCTCCCAAAAAGATAATTTATTGAGTTATATTGGGTATTTTCCGGTGAAGCTCTCAAAAAGAGAATTCATTGTGTTATATTTGTCAACCAAATTAATACGACTCATGGACCCTAATGAACACATACCATGTGCATACTTTTCATCGATATTTTCATACACGACTTTTCTTTGTTCGCATTGTTCACCACGATCAAACCCATTAAAATCATCGTCACCATAAGTGGTTAGTTTCTTTTCGTTGGATTTCTATTTGATTTAAGCTGTGGTTGCAACAGATTTTCTTCTGGGGATTCGACATCTGGACTTCCAGATTATATTACTTGTACGGACTCTTGTGCTTGAGAGAAGCACTATTTTGGGCCTACCAAGTTTTTGGATGGAGACGTTTCTAAGGAGTGCTTCCCTTTGGAGAACCCTCCACAAGAAATACGTCAAGCCCACCAAAGAGGATTTCGAAAAATGGATGCCTTCCGAGAAGTCCGCATAAGTCAACAACACAAAAGCAATGAACGCTCTTCATTGTGCGTTGGACCCAAATGAGTTCAACAAGATATGCACATGTAAGATTGAATATCAAATTTGGAACCATCTCGTCGTTACCCATGAGGGAACGAACAAGGTAAAACTCTCTAAACTATATGTTGCCGTGTAAAATTTTGATATGTTTCACATGCAGTGAAATGAGAGCATAGCAACGATGTACGGACGTTTTACCGACATCACCAATTAACTGGAAGCGCTTGGGCAAACCTACACCCAACCAGAGAAGGTGAGAAAGATCATAATGGGAATGACCTCCAAATGGGAACGAAGATCCCTCGCCATTGAGGAGGTCAATGACTTGAAGAACTACACTGTCGTGAATCTCATCGGTACTCTCATGTCTTACGAAATAAGATGCGAGAACCGATTGAAGATTCGAGCTATGATGAACCCTTCGAATGCCAAGAAGAAAGCTTTAGCATTCAAGGCTAATTCTTCATCCTCCGATAGTGAAGAATCAGAAAAAGGAATGGACTTGGAGGAAATGGCCCAAATGGCAAAGAAGTTCCAAAGCTTCTTTCGCAAAGGTAAATATCCCTCTAAGAATCGATTTGAGTCTACTAATAACACTTTCTCTCTTTGCTTTAAGTGCAATAAGCAAGTGCACATTAAGAAGGATTGCTCAATGCTTTGAAACAAAGAGAAGTAGAAGGCTCCGAAGTACCACAAGTCCGACAAGAATAAGAAAGATAAGAAAAAAGGACTAGTCGGTACATTCGATGACTCAAGTGGAGACTCTTCAAGTGAGTCTGATGATGAGAAGGGTGAAAGCACCCACATGTGTTTCATGGCCCGGGAAGATCCACTCTCTGATGAGAGTGATTCCGACATGGATGAACACGAGGTAACTATGGATGAATTGTGTATTGCTAATGAAGAACTTTTTGCTAAGTGTCAATCTCTAATTCTCAAATATACTAGCTTAAAGAAACTATCTGTTAGCAATCCTTCCATACCATGCATTATCAACAATGACACCATTGTTGATACACTAACTCTTGAGAAAGCTAATTTGGTTTCTCTAAATGTCACTTTGAGAAATGAGGTAAATACCCTCAAATCTCAACTAGATCAAACACATCCTAAGGATAATAGTGATCTAGCTTCACAAAATACACAATTGTATTTAAAGAATGATTCTCTTAAAACCCAAGTGCACGAGCTTAAAGCATGGGTGTCTACTTTGGAAACCAACATTTCTTCTTTTAAGGAGAAATATGAGCTCATATCCTCCTGTATTATAAGATTTAATAAGGGGAAAGGACAATTGGACGATTTGCTGGCAAACCAATTTCTGGCCGCACACCGTGTTGGTCTTGGTTTTGTGGAAGCAAATGCATCCAATGCTCGCACCTCTTATAGTGGTGTCACTATAGACTTTGTGAGGCCATCCTCCGGTGCATCCACAAGTGGTGTCAAAGACACTATAGGTAGCAAACCTACCAAGAAAGTCACCACTTCACAATCTCTTCCTTTTGGCAAGAAACCCGCTAAGGGTGGAAACCAAAAGAGAAGTCATGCTTACATGTACACCAACCTTCATCCACGTAGGAAATCTCCTACTTCACAAGTGGATACTCATGACACTTTCTATGCTCCACACCCATGGACATGTACAAATCCACACATGAGAAATACTAATGTATGTGCTCCTACACACTCATATGCTCATACGCATCATTCTTACATGTATGCACATCCTCTACATGTCATGCATGCTCCTTATGGTTCATACAACATGCATATTCATAAGCATGCATACAACCCACATGTCAAATGCATATCCTCCTCCTCATTTATATGCTAGAACTCATGTTCCTAAGAAGCATGCACCACGTAGAAATCAAACAAATATGCATGCAACTAGGAAAAGGACTCCCAAAACATACACTATTTGGGGTCCTAAGAACACTAGCTTAAATGATAGGAATGCTTATGTTGATTCCTACTTTCAAGATATTATTAATAATGATAATTATGTTGGAAAGCGGAAGTCCACTTGGACTTGGCTTCCAAAGGGCTAATCCCCTTGGACCCAACAAAAATTGGGTACCATGAGCTTATGGTATACTATATATGTACCCAAGAAAGAAAGAGAGCAATAAACATCATATTAGCTCTAAAAGGAAAGGATGGATACTCGATAGTGGTTGCTCCAAACACATGACGGGAGATCGCTCACAACTCTCCGAAGTGACTAGCATCAAGGGTGGTGCAACGGTCACTTTTGGAGGTAATCAAAAGGGAACCATCATTGGAGTAGGTAAAGTCGGTAATCCTTCCAAACCACTCATTACTAATGTATATTTAGTTAGTGGTATATGTCATAACCTTATCTCCATTAGTCAACTTTGTGACAAAGGTTACAAGGTTAACTTTGAAAAGGGTATGTGTGAAATTATTGATTTTGATTCTTATGTTTTATTTACCGGTATTAGGCGTAAGAATATTTATTATTTGAGCTTGCCAAAAAATATAGAACATTGCTTAGTTGCTAATACAAATGAACAACTATTATGGCATCGCCGTTTTGGTCATGTTCATTTTAAGCACTTATATAAGTTAGCTAAGCATGGTCTTGTCAAAGGGTTTCCAAAAATTGCTTTTAGTAAGAAAATTTTTTGTGATTCATGTCAAAGAGGTAAACTTAGTAAATCATCTTTCAAACTTAAAGAATGCATAACTTCTAAGAGGCCCCTAGAATTACTTCTTCTAGATTTGTTTGATCCAACTAGAACTGCTTCTTTAGGTAATGCTCATTATGGATTAGTTGTTGTTGACGACTTCTCTAGATTTGCTTGGGTTTTATTTTTAACTAATAAGATTGAAGCCTTTGAAGAGTTTACCATATTTGGAAAGAAGATTCAAAATTTCTTAGGATACACCATTATCACTACTCGTAGTGATCATGGAGGAGAATTTGAGAATGAATCTTTTACAAAGTTTTGTGATGACATCGGGATAACTCACAATTTTTCTTTTCCTCGAGCACCACCACAAAATGGTGTTGTAGAGAGAAAAAATAGGGACTCTTATTGAGTGTGCTCGTACCATGCTCCATGATAGTCATCTTGGACTAAAATATTGGGCAGAAGCAGTGCACACGGCATGTTATGTGCTCAATAGGATCCTAGTGAGACCCCGAACGAATAAAACCTGCTTTGAACCATTTTATGACAAAAAGCCTCAAGTTAAATATTTTCGAGTTTTTGGTTCAAAATGTTTTCAAGAACACCTTTGGTAACTTAGATAAATTTGAGCCAAGGTCCGATGAAGGAATTTTTGTTGGATATTCCACACGTAGCAAAGCCTATCGGATATACAACAAAAGCTCTTCAACGATCGAGGAATCACTACACATATCATTTTATGAAGATTTTGATTTTCCTCATGTTATTGATGATAGTGTAGATGATATATGTGATTCTCTTAGTAATGTCAAGATTAATAATTCCATTATTGAGACTAACACTACTAATGAGATTGTTGAAGATGTTCCAAGTAATGCAGGGATTCCCAAAGCTTACCCAACAGTTCGCAACCACCCTCATAACCAAATTATTGGAGATATTGGTGTGGGTGTTCGAACGAGGTCAAGAATTGAAGAATTCTCTCATTGCGCATTTGTCTCTACCATTGAGCCAAAGAACATCCAAGAAGCATGTGAGGATAGCTCTTGGATAGTGGCAATGGAAGAAGAGCTCATGTAATTAGAGAGAGATGAAGTTTGAGAGCTCGTTCCTCTTCCAAGTGGTCACCAAGTTATTGGGACCAAGTGGATCTTCAAAAACAAGACCGATGAGAACGAGGTCATCACAAGGAACAAAGCAAGGTTAGTAGCTCAAGGCTACAGGCAAGAAGAAGATATCGATTTTGAAGAATCCTTTGCCCCCGTAGCTAGATTAGAAGTAATTAGATTGCTTTTATCTTTTGCATCTCATAAGAATTTCAAATTGTTTCAAATGGATGTTAAAAGTGCATCTTAAAATGGTATTGTTAATGAAGAAGTTTATGTATCTCAACCAGCCGGTTTCATTCATGAAAAATTTCCATGTTTTCAAACTTAAGAAAGCATTATATGGGTTGAGACAAGCTCCTAGAGCTTGGTATGATTGACTCAAAACCATTCTTTTGGATTTAGGTTTTAAAATGGGGGAAGTTGATTCAACACTTTTTATTAAGGATTATGAAAATGACATCCTATTTATTCAAGTTTATGTAGACGATATCATATTATGTTCTATTAACATTAATCTTTGTCAAGAATTCTCTAAGTCTATGAAGGATGAATTCGAGATGAGCCACATGGGTGAGCTCAACTATTTTCTTGGACTGCAAATTCGACAAATGAAGGATGGGACTTTCATACATCAAACCAAGTATACATGGGAGCTTATTAAGCGATTCGGGATGGAATCGTCTTCAAGCAAAACGACTCTCATGAGTACGACAACACATCTACACAAGGATGAGAACGAAAAAGATGTAGACGTTCGTCTATATCGAGGTATGATAGGTAGCTTACTCTATTAAACTGCTAGTAGGCCTGATATCATGTTTTCAGTATGCATGTTGGCTAGATATCAAGCTAGACCTAAGGAGTCACACTTAATTGTAGTTAAACGAATTTTTCGTTACCTCAATCATTCACTAGATTATGGGTTACTTTACCCTAAGTCTAGCACATATGAGTTAATCTCATATAGTGATGCCGACTTTGCCGGATGCAAATCTAATAGGAAGAGTATTAGTGGCACTTGCCATTTTCTAGAAAATTCCTTAGTTTCATGGTTCTCCAAGAAACAGAACTCGGTATCATTGTCCACGACTAAGGTGGAATATATTACCGCGGGTCTTGCATGTGCATAAGTTCTTTGGATGAGACACTCTCTTAAGGACTATGGTGTCAATTGTGATACTTGCCCTATCATGGTTGATAACCAAAGTGCTATATGTCTTTTCAAGAATCTGGCACATCACTCCCATACTAAACACATAGATGTGAGACACCATTTCATTCATAATCATGTAGCTAAGAAGGACATCATCTTAGAGTACATTGAAACCCAAAAACAAATCACCGACATCTTCACTAAACCTCTTAAAGAAGATTCATTTGTGAGGTTGCGTGGAGAATTAGGGATTATGCGTGAATCTGATATTTAGGAGTTCAACTTTCATGTAATATTATCTTTTGAACTTATATCATCATAATACTTCTCTTCATTTGATAGATTATATGTTTCTCATATATTTGTTTTAAGAGAGGTTATTGAGATTTCGTTGATTTCGTGTGTTTTTAGATTGTTTTAAGATATTTGTGTGATAAACGATTTATTTCTTGATATTGATTTCATAATGAGTTTTGTGTTAGAGTATAGGTCCTAGGGTGAGTTGTATCTATCCTCTGGATTTTAACCTCACTGTGCATTTTTGGACCAGACAGACGATTGTCACTCCTTCGACAATCGACTGCCCTACTCTAATATGTCTTACAGTAGACTGTATCTTTCACACAGTCGACTGATGACGACTTTACAGTCGACTGCCTGATCGACAGGTGACTGCAATTTGGTCATCAGGCACATGTCCATATCGTCAGTGGTCTCTGTTTTTTATCATCGAATTTTTGATTCTCAATCAGTCGACTGATGAGTAAAATACAGTCGACTGTCTCACCGACAGTCGACTGTGTTTTACCCAACAGTCGACTGTCTGTCAACCTAAGCTCATCTCTTATCCTATCAACCAGTCGACTGACTATTGTATGTCATCGACTATCTCCTGTTGTGGCGGTTCGTTAATTTGATCTGAGCCGTTAATTTTACAATCCAACGACCCAGATTCGTTTGACCCCTTGTTATATCCACGAGAGCTGTCGATTCGATCATAACTTTTCTCTCTCATTCGACTGAAAAACTCCCTCGTCTCCCCATTCAAACTTCCCAGTCGATCGTGTGATCCCTTTAATCTCCGTCGTTTGATTATACAATGGCTCCCAAAACCAAAGGGAAAACTGTTGCTTCTAGATGTCCTAGGGTCCCTAAGTCTACCATTGTCAAAACCAAGCAACCCCACAAAGCCCGCACCAAGAGAGCTGACCCTCCCTCCGATTCATCGAGAGGCTATTCTCCCTCTTCCTCCGATGTTGAGCCCCTCGTGAAGCGTCCTCACAAGCCCATTAGTGTTCACATCAACGAGCCTGTCACTGCGACCGAAGTTACTTATGAGCCTAGTTCCGATGACCAAACTCCTGCCAAGCCTCCTTCTGATCCCCTTATTCCTATTTCCCGTGAAGACACTTGTCTGGCAAAGTTCCATTCCTTGCTTGGTATCAAGCTCCTCCGTGATCGATTCGTTGTTTATCAGTCTTTCACCGCTGAGAGACTCTCAGAGATTCTCTCTTCTACTCACTTGGCTGTCCTCTTTCGATTCTCTCAAATCGATTCCCCTCGTGCATATCCCCTTCTGGTCAAATTATTCTATGCAAACCGCATTCACGGAGAATATACTGACACGGATGTGATTGACACAGTGGTTTAGGGTACCCGCATTCGCCTTGATCCTACTCTCCTAGGGACCATTCTTAGGATTCCCTCCTCTGGCTCCCTTCCTGCTGACATCTCTATCTCAGATGTTAGTGACCTTGATCAGACTGTCCTTCAGGACATGTTTCGTGTGATCCCCTCTGTTCTATCTTTTAGAGTTAGGGCCTCCATGTTCTCGGCTAGGAGTTGGGTTGTTCACCTTGTGGTGAAGTCCAACATCCTGCCGAAGTATGGATCTTCCGATCAGCCCTCCCAGGAGATCCTTCGGTGCATGTACGCTATTTTTTCTGGCATGTCAATCAACTGGGTCGGCTTCCTCCTTGATAGGATGGACAGGGTCGAGTTTACTGCTGCTTCCTCTCACATTCTTATGGGGGTCTCCTTACACGTGTTGTCCGTCACTTTGGCATTGATTTGTCTCCTTACGAGCCTTTGCCTTTTGGTCCTCTTCTAGATGCTTCTGCGAAGTCGAAGTCCTCTTCGACTCTGCAGTCCGCATCTAAGAAGAGGCAATCTACATCTACTCCTTCGTCGTCCACCCTTCCTCCTGCTGACCAGCCATCTACCTCTACCCCTTCCTCTCATGAGACTTTGGTCGAGATGGTTTCTGGTCTTTATGAGTTGGCCTTCTTGTCATTCCAGCTTCGGGGAACTCTCTTCCCTGAGCACCTCCAATGTTTGTTCCACCACAGCCTTCTGAGCCCCCTCCTCCTACCGTGACTGAGATTATTATGCATCCTGGTCCTCCAGAGGATGTCTCCGTTGACCCAGAGTCTCAGGGGTTCGAGATTGATTTGGCATCCTCCTCTACTGCTCCTAGGGACACTTGCCCTTAGATTTTTTAGGTTTGAGTGTTTGAGTGTCTTCGTATGATGTTGTTTTGTGTGATGATGGTGTATGGATCATGTTGTATTTTGATCATTTTGTGTGATGTACATAGTGATATGGATGTATTTTGTGTCCTTGTATCAATCGTGTGTGTGTATATATATATATGAGAAAGTGTAGTTTCCTCATTTTGCCTCACACGTTGTATAAATGTATATCTTATATGTGTGCATTTTGTGAAATTGTCTATTTGTATGCGATATTCTCTATGTGATGTGATTTGAGACGATTTTCGTTTTCATGTGTCTCTTAATGTTGATATTAGACTTCCATTCCTCTACTCAACTAAGTTTATAATGTGGTTTATAAGTTTTTGATTTGTATATCTTTAGACTCTTGTAATTTTTTTTAGTACTTATTTAGCACGATTGTTGTTATTTTACTCCCACCTTTTGGATAATGCCATAGGGGGAGAGAAATAAATAGATTAATAAGTATGTGCTAAGTAAATTCTAATTATACTTGAATCTAAGATTGAAGTTGCATTAAATTCAGGGGAGTAAGATATAATGAATATGGAGTTAAAATCCTAGATTTCATGGATTCAAGAAAATCATTTCATTCATGCATATCTTACTCATTTGCTTCATTTGGTATATAGATGCTCCAATATTTATTGACTAACTTGATTGGCATCTATGTAGGGGGAATAAGTTTTCTTTAAGCACAATTATTTATCTTTTTGTTTATGTTTGTTAGTCATCATCAAAAAGGGGGAGAATGTTGAGTATTGGACTTCTCCCTACTTGGTGTTAATGATGAGCAACCATAAATACGTGTGACTAATCCTCTATTTGCAGTTAATCCACTGCCTAAGCATATCATGAAGATCATTTAGCAATGGATGTCACTCAAAGTTCAACGAAAGCAAAGAAAGTGGATTGGATGATCCAAAATGGTGAGTGAAGCTTCTGGAAGACTTCAAGCTCATACATTGAAAAGAAGAGAGATTTATACAAGTGTAATTTTCCTTTTCTCTTCTAGTATGTAGCTTAGAAGTAGAACTATGTTGGAGCACACTCACATCTTCATTTCAGTCTTAGGAAATCATTAAATATATTTTTCCTTTGACTCCAATTCATTTCAATCAACATTGTGCATCTCATGATCTCAACAGTCGACTGCTGAACAATTTACAGTCACCTGTCTAAAACCAGTCGACTGTGTTTTGTTCTACATTCGCCTGTTATGCACATACTTAATTGGTTATTTCTTGGGCTTCTAAGCTTTTAATTTATTAGGCGACTGCTGTACATTTCACAGGCGCCTGTCCAAGTGTCAGTCGACTGTGGTTTGTTAATCAGTCACCTGTCTATTCTTAGCCCAAACCAATTCTCAGTTTTGATCAGGCCAGTCGACTGATGTTGTATTTACAGTCGACTGTCCAATGGCACAGTCGACTGTCAATTAATGCTGCATCAGTCATCTGTCTTTAAGCCTCTCTATAGACTCAATTCTCTAGGAAATGTCAGGGTTTTTTACAGTCGTCTGTAGAAGGAATTCCAGTCGCCTGTTGGATTTACAGTCGACTGTCTTCTCTTCATCAGTCACCTGTCCTGTATTCCCAGACTTTTCTAGGATCATCTTGACTTACCCTCATTACGGTCAGTCGCATGTAGAAGGATTTACAGTCGCCTGTTGGTTTAACAGTCGACTGTATACGCCCTACCAGTTGACTGTCCACGCGGTGAGTTACCATTTGAATTCTCACCTACCCTCTGACACAGTGCAGCAGTCGACTGGTTATTATTCAACAATCGACTGTCGCGAGTGCAGATTCTATCCGTTGGCTGTTTCTCAACAGATATGAAAGGGACTTTTAGGTATTTTGTTTGAAGGGTTTCAGAAAACTATAAAAGAAGCCTCTACTGTTCCATTGAGAGGTTGATTCATTCAAGTATCATTTGCTCAAACATTCAAGCTTTCTTTCTCTCAAGATCAAAGCTCCCAAATCCTAAAGCCCTAGAATTCCAATCTTTAATCTCTTGCTCTCTAACCTAGAACCAAAGAGAAATCGTCTAGGCATTTGGTGCAGTCAAGAGAAAGAGCTTTCCTCTCTTCCAAGAGAGTCATTCAACACACAACACACTTCTCCTTCAAGTTCTACTTCAAGGCATAGGTTATTGTAAGTGTTGTTTAATTTCAGATTTCATAACTTTTGTGATTTGATTTACTCTCAGGTTGTGAGAGTGGTTTGCTTGCTCCTAAGTTGTGGGAGTCAAGGACATCGAGTGTATTTCGATTTCGCTTGTAGGGTTGCAGCAAGTGGGTTTTTAAGGAAACCTCAAGTTAGAGTTCTAACTTGATTATCCGGTGGTTACCAGTGGAAGGGACGTATGATTACTGGGAACAAGTCGGGAAGTGGCTTGAGTAATCCGAACCCTTGAAACATCCTTGCATTTGCATTGTTTCATTTTAGGGCTTACTATTATTCCTTATTTAACCATTGTTAGGAATTTAATTTGGTGTAACTACCTTTTTAAATTGCATAAACACTATTCAACCCCCCCTTCTGGTGTTTTTCTCATAGCCAGGGACCTTACAAATAGGCGGCTATATTTTTGCATATAGTCGAATACTACAGTGAGATAGTCGGTGACTACAGTCCAGAGAGTTTCAATTCAAATCTGCATACATATAGTCGGTTATCAGGGTGTGGATAGTCAGTTATTATGTGATACATGAGTTTTTTTCTCAATGACAATACTTTGAAATCATTTAAAAATAATTATATAATAATTTAAAGCATATTAACACATTTTAAAAACATTTTTCTAGGATTTATGTGTGTGTGCACCCCAAGATAATGGCTTTTACAAACTAAGACTCTTATTTATATAATGTGACACATTTTGAGTCTTGAATCTTTATTTTCTTGTCTTGGACCATTCAGTCTTCAGTTGGTCCTTCATTTGATTCTTCACTTGTACCATGACTTGACTCTAGAATGACTCCACGATCATGACCCACATGTCTTTGTTTTTGACTATGCCTCGTCTTAGTTCTTCGTGGCTTCATCTCATTGTTCATCACATTGTTTTCATCATGTACACTTGAATTAAATCATTAGTACCATATCATTTGTGAACATCATCAAAACTTCACTGGGGTGAGTCTCAATATCCCAACACCTTGATCCATTGGAATTTATGTTTTTCGAAAATCATCCAAATCTATCTATTTGCCTAGTGTCTCTTCACTAAGAGACTCCTCTGAGAAGGTGGCATGTTGGGAAACAAACATCATTTGTTTCTCAGAGTGATAAAATGGATATTCTTGAGAATTCTTACGATACCCCCACAAACTTACACATAACGGGTCTAGCCTCTAGTTTATCGGATTGTTCCTTTTAACATATGTTACACAACCACATATCTTAACAAGTTTAATATTAGGGGTTTTTTTCCAATCCATATCACATATGGAGTGATAGACACGGCTTTGAACCGAACCATGTTCAATAAGCGTATAACCATTTCTAGGACATAATCCCAGAATGAAAGAGGTAACTCAGCATTACTCATCATGGATCGCATCATATCCAATAGTGTGTGATTTCTTCTCTTTGACACACTATTGTGTTGTGGTGTGTAAGAGGAGTAACCTGAGAGAGAATCACATTCTCTTTTAGATACGCATGGAATTCCAGACTTATGTATTCTCTTGCTCAATCTGATCGAATGATTTTAAAGCTTGTTTCTCTACTTCACCCTTATATTCTTTGAACTTTTCAAAGACCTTAGATTTGTGTTTCATTAAGAACACATGTCCATATATGAAGAGATCATCAGTAAAAGCAATGATGTAAGAATATCCTCCTTTAGCTTGTGTAGATATTGGCCCATATACATCCATATGTATGAGTCCCAAGAGTTCACCAACTCTTATCCTTTGTCTTAAGAAGGGTGTTTTAGCCATTTTACCTTTGAAACAAACTTACACGTTGCAAATGATTCATAATCGAAAGGATTCAAAAATCCTCCTTTATGCAATTTATAAGTCTTTTCTCGCCATATGGCCTAGTCTATAATACCAAAGATAAGATTTATTTATACTTGGAGCCCTTATTTTATTCATCTATGAATATTTAATGTGGTATTCACGTTCAAATCATGTACGCTTTTAGTTAGTGTATCAAAATCATTTCTATGGAAATGTTCACAACATTCTCCAGTATGTATCATTCTTAATCCATAAAGAAATAGATACAATATCATATTTGGTACATACAATAAATTGTGTTAAATAGAACCATTGACATAAGACAATCCTTGGTGAGAATATACTATGTGGTAATAGTAGCAACACTTGCTCCAATTCCCAACTAATAGAGTTATACTACCAAATCCCACTCTTTTATTTATTCTCATTCCATGTAACATTTACATATATAAGAATTAATTCAGGTATCGCATACCCAAGTTATATTAAAATTAGGGAGTACATTTTGAATGATGAATACACCTTAAAGATGATGTATTTTCGGTATGTGCACGTTGAGCAATTTTTTTAACCAATAGCAATATTGCTCAACGTGCACAGCGGTCCAAAATGATGCCCGTTGTGCACGTTCAGCAATTTATTTTCACATCACAGAGTTGCTCACCGCACACAACAGGCATCTCTTTGGCCCGTTGTGCGCGTTGAGCAATTTTGCTTTCATATCAGAAAAATGCTCAACGCACAAAACGGGCTGCTCTTTGGCACGTTGTGCGCGTTCAGCAGTTTTGTTTTCATATCACAGAATTCATCAAAGCGTACAACGGGCATCTCTTTGGCATGGTATGATAATGACATGGTATTATAATGTATTGCATCATACTTACAACATAAAAGCATACAAAAGGAAAGTAAACAATAAAGAAGAGATACAACCAAAACAAAACTACATCATTGGGGATATATCAAGCACTACCCTATGTCTTGACTGCCCAGAGGTTGGTGAGTTCATCATATAATTGATACTGGAAGCTTCTCTGCTGTTAATTTCATGGGCCATAGAAAAAGAGTAACTTGTATTATCATGTATATCTACCCTCGCTTGATCTCGAAGCCTTAACTTTAACTTTGTGATTTCCTGTAGCAATTCTCTGGCATATTTCTTTCCACGAGGACACAGTTCACTCTGATCAACCCACATAAAAACTTACATCTGTTGCTCTTGTTGTAATTGATACAACCATAAAATCGGCTCCATATATTTTCACTGGTCATTGCAGTCCTAAGTGAAGCTGACAGGCCATAAAAGCAAATGTGAACTGACCTCCTCCACATTGGATTGATATTTCCACCTGCCATGATATGCAAAATTGTGTTAGTAGAATCAAATTCGGTGATGAACCGAACAAGAATGAGGCAGTGGTAATAGATAGATTTACTTGTGATCAGATGAGGGATCGTGGGTAGACTTATACAGAAGTAGGGCACATGTATGGTTGGAAATTGAGAAGGTGACCATGAATGTACATAGCCACTCATGAATGTATAGAAGAATTGGGTTAACAAAATTCAATGGGTATCAGATATCTCAACGGAGAATGGACAGTTACACTTCTTTCCCGTCATATAAATGTCCCTCTAGGTACATCGCAGGTTTATGGTTGTGAATTCCACATACAACTGTCAAACTCCACTTATCTTTTGCCACCTTATTAGCCCTCAAGGAGAAGGGACAGTTACACTTCTTTATTCCAGTTGCTTTTTGGACTTTCTATCCCGCCTGTGTGGCTGATATTTCCCACTTCTTTCACAACAAAAGTAATATGTTGGGATTCTATTATCCGTTGTACTCATATTTGATTCTTTTGTAACAACCACAATCCCATTTTTCCAAACCGACTTACTTTATCCATTTAACAAGCTCGTCTTTACGGGTGAAAATTTTCTTAGTAGTGAACGGCTTTGTAAAATCTTCAATAACCTCTGTTCTTTCTACACTACCCTGATTTAATTACCACATAACAAAATAATCACTAACTTTGTTACTTTATTTTCAAGAAAAATTTTCAGTTAACACGTAAAATTCCTAACCTTTGCTTGTTTATCACCTTCTTCAAAGATCCGCTCAACTTTTAACATGTCTATCTCAATCTTCGTTATTTATCTGCATTCATGTACAAACAATACATTTCATCAATCAATATTAAAAATACCCAATTAATTAGCATCAATTAATTTCTTACCTACTTTCCGATGTTCTGCGTACTCAGTCGACTATTTTAGGGCACCAAAATGCCAAAAATCTGTTGCTTTGCCTTAGATATTCTTTAAATCTATGCTTGAACTCTTATATACTCTATTGATTAGTGAAATAGCAAAATTTCTTTGGCCAAAATCAAACCCTAGATCGTTAGCTTTTCGCGCCTTTGGACACAATATTGTTCGCATTCGGGTCTGATCGCGATTAGAATGGTTTTGATGTCGTTGTAGTGGCCACTGAGTAAATATAATAGTCATCAAGCAAATTACTCATCGTGCACAACAGGCAAAATTATGACCTGTTGTGAGCGATGAGTAAAACAGGTTATTGTGTAGTAATATTACTCAGTGCGCATAACCGGCAAAAATATGACCAGTTTTGTGCAGTTAGTAAAAAGGATACGTTGGAGAAATATTACTCAGCACGCACAACTGGCTAAAATATGACCAGTTGTGCGTGGTGAGTAACAAAGTATACGTTTGAAAAATATTACTCAGCGTGCACAACCAGCTAAAATATGACCGGTTGTGCGCGATGAGTAAAAGAGTAAACTCTGGAGTAAATTACTCATTTTGCCAACGGACAAAATTATACACAGTTGTGTGTTTTGAGTAAAAACAGATACATTGGAGTAAAATTACTCCACGTGCACAATCGCATGTAAAATTACTCCAGAATTTGAACGGTTGTGCGCGTCAAGTAAAACACATGCTATCCAGAAAATTACTCAGCGCGCACAACTGTTCATTATATGCGTGGGTATTTTTGGGTTTTTTAAAAAGTCAGTTTTGTTACTGTTCATTTCAAAAAACAGACGTTCGCAGAGCAATTCAGTATTTGCGCGTAGCAATTGCCCCTGAAAAATCTTCAATTAAAATCAGAAGTTAAAACCATCAAAGCTGCTGCATGTTACTGGATTTGTCGACTAGTCGTCAGATGTTGGTCAACTAATTCACAATCTGCAAGTTACGCAAATCTCTTGAAGGTGGATTAGTCGACTAGCCCACATGGGCCAGTCAACTAGTTCACAGATTAGTCGACTAGTAGTTGCCTACTTGTCACACCCCGCTCCCCAGGATACCCGGAAAGTACGAATCCGTCCCAAGTCCCAAGTATATCTGAAGAGGCGGAGGTGATGAAGAAAGAGAATGAAAGTGAAGGAGAAGACAGAGGCAGGTCATTGCGCACATGCTGGGATAATACAAATAATGGTCTGAGAATAAATAACAACACAGAGAATACCATAGAAATGACCTAAAAGAGAAACAATTGTCCGTTTATATTTATATACATATCAAGTGAACAAAAGTTTTACACTAGTCTCACACCCAACTCTATCACTAAGACACCAAGTACAACTCAACTCCCTAACTTCTCCTACAACCCCAGCTCCATGCTCACGAGTCTCCCAGGATCTCCAACTATCTGCTACCTGAAAACATGGGGTGGAGCACGTCAAAACGTCTCCAAGTAGTAAATCCCAATACTAATGGCATATCATGGTTTATACAAGATAGTTATTTACGATAAGTTTTATAACCACATGACATGGCATAAAAGAAAAGCATACAACTACATGACATAAAGGCAATTAAAGCGTAAACTAAGGAAACGTACATACCGTTAGGTGGCGATCTGCTGCAAAAGCCAGTTAGTGCTACAAGTAATACGAGAAGCAAATGAAACAGCGTTAAAACAGAGCATGACATAAAGCTAGTGGAATGTAAGCATATCTACGAGGTATTAAGTGACAAGGTGTAAGGGCTACAGTCAATACAAGTGCCACAAGCAGAACAAAGCAGAATAAATAACATCTGAACCTTATTTATTAACTTAATTAATTGGAAATCTAGGTAAACCATATGATACGGTGACCTGGACCTCACCCCCAAGATGGGGTGGCACTCAAACTACCCTGCCAGTGGTGCATGAGCACTGATGAGTTTTAACGGGGCCTCTCGAACTCCCTCGTCACTGGCAGGAGTGAGAATATCCTCCATATCACCACAACTATCACACGGTCACTCCCTGTAAGGCGAGTGAAAATAGTCACCACAACTACTATGGGTCACTCCACTCCCTGCAGGTGAGTGGATGTCAAGATCTCCACCTCCAATTCCAGGCCTCATACATATAGTTTACTCAGATTTTCCCCCAAACCCCAGTTTAGAAGTCCCCCCCCCCTAGAGGGGACTGAGACATTCCAAGATTCCATCTTAACATCATCTTAAGTAATGCAGGATTCATGTTGCATGGCTTCACGTTTCAGCATTTCTCATTCATATGAATATGGGTCATGCACCCTAATGGCATGCCCTCCATCAGCCACATCAATTCATTACTCATGACATGTGAAGCCATGCCTTCCATGTCCCCAACATCACTAATTTATAACAGGGTTCATGATATAAGTGTATACAAGCTCATTTCTCATGTTTTTCAACTTTTGTTTCATTGAGGCATTTTCACAAACGCTTGGCATGCAACATAAACATGGTCATTGTCACATCAGCAAATTCAATAGCCATTTGCATAACTAAGCTACCTTTCAATTAACAACAATAATTAGCGATAATGTAAGCAAGATTAATATCCTTACATAATTCAAAACACTACTTAAGCTATTCGGTTTGCTGGAAAAGTGCTGACAGCCATAAAACACAGGCAGATGTCATACAATTCCTTTGTGAATTTGACAAAACATAATAAATGAAAGTTGTAGATGTACTAGTCGAGGTTTCAAATATCAAATACCAAAAAATAAGGATGTGTGTGCTAATTATAGTGGCCTATATCGTGAAACATAAAAGTTCTGTCCAGAATTCAGAAACATGACACAACTTCGAGTCAAATTCTGAATTTTCATAAAACATAAAAGTTGTAGCTCTTGAAGTGTATATGCTCAAAATCTCTAAGTTTTACAGAATTTGGATATCTACCGTGTTAGATATATCCATTTTAGTGAGGTGGTGTAAAATCTGGCAGCATCTGATACTCCAGATACAACAACAGTTTAAGGATAATAGCAGTTCGAATTTGTAAAAACTCAAAACATGAAAGTTGGAGATAACTTAGTAATCCTTCCAACATAATTTTTCCAGAATTTATTCATGTCTAAATTAAGAGATATAATCAAATGAACAAGCAACAGAATCTATATTCAATTTCAGATAACCTCATAACAAGAGAATAATTTAATTAAGTCAAGATTAACATAATCTACCATTAGGGAAGGGTTTCATACTTCAAGTTGGTGACTTTCCAAGCCCCCATGCCGTCTCCCAAGCCTCCTATCTCCTCGTAGCTCCTAGCATCAATGAGACTCTTTTTTGCTAAAACCCCATTCTCCTCTTTTTTTTCTTCCCCTTTCTTCTTCTTCTTCTTCCCATTTTTCTTTTTCTTTTTTTTACTTAATGGAATTTCGGCCAGGTTAGAGGGGATGGGGATAGGGGAGAGAGAGGTGGAGGAAATTAGAAAAGAAAAGGAGAAGAAAAGGATAATGTTAAGAAGATATTTCTAAGGATTTTCTACACACACTAAGCTTATAGGATAAGCCAAGGCATGGCTTATAGGATAAGCCATGACACTTTTGAAATGACCTAGATACACCTCAACTTCCCACTAATTACAAGTGTGCCATTACTTTATGCACACACTTCTTTACTATACACACACCCCCCTCATTTAGCCCAAATGACCATTTTGCCCCTCACCTTTCTAAATATTTACGAGGATGCCATTAACCCCTAACCCCTTTTCACACTAGCATGACTCTCCATACACACAACCATGCATACCTACGCATGCATACATGCACCCTACACACATGTACAATACTTATTTGTTATACCATACACACGACGTCATTCACACTTCTCCCGTATTCATGTATTGCATTCTCTTCTCTTAGACCCATATTACTGTACAACCCCATGCACAACGATACATACATCAACATCCACAATTATTTCATGCCAACATATGCATTATAAGTAGAAATACCACATGCATATAGTAAAATACATGTATAGTTCAAAACAGGGCATGACACTACTAGTTGATTAATCCATGTATCGGGTGATTTACACAACATGGTATTCTGATAATTAAAATTCAATTTTTATTGTTTTAACATGTTTAAATCAGCATAAATCTAGATTGTGGCATGCTCTAATACCACTGTAAGGGAATGATGCTAGTAATTTAAACGATTTAGATCATGCAGCAGTAGACAAAATTTAAAAAAATTATACCAGCATCGAAATACACAAAAATATAGTACAATACTAAGAGGAACAACTAAATAAAAACCATACCTTCCTTTGTGCGAGTATACTCAAGCAGTACTCACAAATCCAAAACTCTTTCGATGAAGACCAAAAGCATCGTGTTCTCCTCTCCAACCAGCACCTTAGATGAATCACGGGATGAAGAATGCCTCCACGATTCATGAGACCTCAAAGAACTCAAACCGCCCTCCAAGCTTTGCTAGAGCGAGGAAGGAGAAGGAAGAACTTTTGATTTTGTAAAAGATTCTCCCTCTGAAGAGTTTTGAATATCTCTAAATAATGAGACTTTCTCAAGAAGATTGGTATGTTCTTAATGGGCAGCAGAAGACCCCTTTTTATAGTGCTAGGGAGAGAAGAATCCAATTCGAATTGAGTGTTCGTATAGAACCCAACCGCATCCCTAAACGCACAAAGAAGAAGAAGTGTCCTTCATGAGTTCTAATATCATTAAAACTCTTGGATACGAATTGGATTTATTTAGTATTGATTCTCAATCAAATCTCACGTCAAATCTTGAATTTCGCATCATATCACGTCAGCACTAGTCGACGAGTATAATATATTGGTCAACTAGTCAACTGCCTGGGCCAACTTACACATGTTGGCCTGACTAATCACCTACTGATAAAGCATTAGTCGACTAGTCGCTGACTATTCGCCTAGTGACAAAGCACTAGTCGTCTAGCCGCTACTAAGTGAGTATGTCTTCTTCTTTCTTTCATCTGATCACAACTCCTTGTGATCTATGCCATTGTATATCATATACACTAAAAGTTTCTTCCTTCTCTTTTCGTGAGGAGTTCATCATCATTGCGAGACTTTAATAGCCTGAGTCCTACTTTAGTAGTGACACAATTACATCGTGTCACTAATCGGTAGCAGCTCTCGCTGAGCGTGCAGAACCCCGTTTCAGAACCATCATTATTTGGTTTGTGAGATTGAAATTTCAACTATATAATATGGGCCTTACAGTAACAGATTTTGTGTTGTCTGGTCCCTTCGTCAAGACTATGTCGCTAAGGTGTCTACGATACCATTAGAGTCAAACCCCAATTACACCTTAAATGCTTGAGTCACATGTGATCCCATAGTTAACTATTGGATGACAATTGTTAACTCTTAACAAGTTCATCTACTACAATGGCTAGTGAGTTATTATGGTCCATTTGACTCTATTACAACACTAACCTCACATACCAGAGGATATGAATTCCGGTAGCATGGCCACTCCCTTCACATGCTTCCAACTATACCCAGCAGATACCTACACATCAGCGGTAACGACAATGTTCGGTTAATGCAAAGTATAATCTTCCACATGTACGTTCCTTTAGCACATCTCCGGTCATAAGGACTATGCTAAGGACTATGCAGCACCTACCATCATCTGAGATCTTCTGTTGATACTCAAAGCATTATAACCGTACAAAAGCATCTATGGCGTGTCATTTTATGGACTTGTTCTCTAACAAGCACATGTGCATTATCTATCGATGTCCCCGCACCGAGTGGACATGAGGTCAGCCACTACCATCCGATGGTATAGATCAATGCATGCACACTAGTCTAACCGGAATATATATGTCCCGTCTCGATATTCCTCCGACCAGGAACATTGATGGACATATGTTTGGTAGACACATTGGTCTCATTATCATAATCGCATAATGATCCCAATATTCCTCACATAAGTCCTAGGACTTTATCCATCCATCATATAACACAACCACAACCATAGTAATGATATAAAGATTACAAAGATAAAGAATGCCAAATAGCTTACTATTATTTTAAACAAAATGTCTATTAGAATTATAATAATTGTCTTAAGGGCATACATTCTCCAACATCTTCCACTTGCACTTACAGCTAATTATTTAGGTAACGCATACTAATTTATCTACCAAACACTCCAGTCTGTTTTATGGAAGGGCTTTCGTGAGCGGGCCCACTATATTATCGTCTATACTAATCCTTCGTACCTCAATGTCATGTCATCTTTGGAAAGGCATAGTTGGGTGGTGCACTATTCAGAGCATCTGTGTACGTCAATGTACCCCAATGCCCCGCCTGAGCACACTATTCCGAGCATGGAACGACAAGCGGACGTAGTTGGGTGGTGCGTCGATCGATGCGTACGAGAATGGCTAAATTTTTTTTGGAAGGCAAATCGATGACTAGCGCCGATACTAATGTTAGATCTGAGAGAGAGAGAGAGAGAGAGAGAGATTTAGTTTAGGGATTCCGGAGAGTCGTTGAGATTGTTGTGTCAAGAGTATAAATTCTCTCAATTTATAGGAGCCACCAACACCCCTCCATCACGTAACCGCCACGTAATCTCCTCAATCAATCACAAGATTTCCTCAACCGACCCAACGTTATGTGAGAGAAAATCTTAGAACGTTATTTTCAAAGGAAATATCTCACATATCCCAACTGACTAATTGGACCGGGCCGGGTACCAGGTTATTAGGCCATTTCAGGTCAAAACACACTTACCTCTCACCGCAACCCCTTCCCCTGTATGTCGCCTACCCCTCCCTTTCCTCATTCCCTCTCCTCTCCACCTCTACCTCCTCACACTTCATTCCTCATCTCCTCCCCACTTCCACCACCAATGTAGCATCTGGATGATAGGATAAGGAATGAAGGGTGTGGAGGAGGAAAATGTTAGAGATTGGAGGGGATGGGTCGACTGCGCACTGAGTGAGGGGATGCGTTAAGGGGAGCTGTGGGGATATGGCGACAGGGGCCAGCACTTTTAACTCGGGAAGTGTGGGAAGAGTACGAAAAGGGGAAAATGTTGAGAAATGGAATTGTATGTAAAGTAAAAATTGATTTTTTTTAAAAAAAAAAAATTGTTTGGGTGTGTATATGTGAAGTGGTCTATGTGCACAACAATTAGGTGTGTGGGCATAGCAACTCCCTTGCCTTTCTTGGAATAGACGGCAAGAGTCCTGCATATATGTAAATCTGACTCAATTAAGAGCCCCAACCCCAACCTTGGAGAGCTAAGATTAGGTTTTGAAATAAGTTAGAGATTAAGCGTACACGTAGGCTACATAGATTATAGTTCTCTCAAGGCTAGTAGAATCTTAAGAACCAACAAATGACAGGTTACATTTGAGGAAAGTTTTCTTGAATGATAGTCAGAACTCCACGCACCCTCCCTCGTCTTGATCGGACTTCATGTTGATTCCAAAGTTCTAAAACATTGGTGCAATAAACATTTGTAGAGTTGAATATGATTTTTTTCCCCTTTGATCGAGTGATTGAAAATTTAAAACTTCTCAAATAATCAAACAGTCATCCCCTTCAGATACCTAGGTAGACAGCATACAAATAACAAGATATGCAGTGTGCATTTTGCACGGCAACAATAAACCCCATCTCATATTGCTTTGAGATTATTATGGTATCAAGTAGCAACTAAGTGTTTTTGATAATTGACGTACTCCCATGGGACAAAAGTAAAATATAACTCATGTTTCATTTTACTCCACCTAACGATGGCAATCACATTGGCTGCAACTAAGGATAGTAACCACTCGATATCCACATGAGAGATCGAAACCACTAGCGGACTGGGTAGATGTATCGCAGACCCCTACGAACTGCACTCTCGCATGACTATCAGCTTACCTTCAATAAATAGCCGATAGGTAGGACTAAAAATTTCACGACAGCCAAACATTGGCTTCCTCTCCTCAAAACACACAAGCGGCATCCTTCCTCCCGCTGTGATTTCGGCCTACAAGCAAGAAAAGATACTTCAACATTGGCTTCTCTGAACATAGTCTCGCCTCAGGCCATAAGATAGCCCAGTAAGACATAGGATTCCCAGATAGAGGATGATGATGGTAGAGATAGACGGCTTGTATAAACCGACACATTATATCTTCATCGACACCAACCACCACTTGCTTAAGGATTGTTTGGTGTAATTTTATCGGCTCCACATCAATTTTAGTTTACAAGGATATAATACAATTTATAAAAAGAATTAATAAGGCCAGTTTAGGATGCATCTTCTACAATTGTTGCCCAGGTTACAGTATAAGCAGAATATAAACATATATAACATTAGATTTTTAACTAGTTCTTTAGGTCTACACACACATCTGTATTGTCAAATGTAGATTCGAAAGACATGAAATTGCTGCTAATTCCCAACAGTTCTTCAGCATTCTCCAGGTTTTATGTATTTAAACTGATAAACTTGGTTTCGTCAAGGATAGACAATAACTAATGCTTGATGAACGGTAACTTTGTCAATGCCACAAAAATAGAGAACAGATCAATCAAAACTTCAGGCAGCTTTGCAACCAAGCATTACTACAAGTGTTTTTCATGTAATTTATTTGTCGTG
>CM061137.1:23191304-23241295 GCA_030789695.1 Scilla litardierei
CTATTGCTAGACTATATACCTGCGATAAGATTTTTTAAAATGCCTGCAGCATATAAATAGCATGTGTACATCATACTTGTTTCAATTCAATTGAACATAATCTTTAGTTTAAAAAGCTTTACATTATATGTATGATGGGCTCATGATATGATGATATTTATGACAATAAGACAATAATGATTTCAAAAAGTTTAATATCATATCCACTTTGACAAAATGAACCCGAAGTTCAAAATCAAATCAAAAGTCAACACTCTCTCTCCCTAATAAAATAAATACGATGGTTTATGCGAAAATTATAATTGCTATCTTTATAAAAGATGCACACTTTGCGGTAAACAGATATATAAGATCTATGATCTATATAATCCAATATGGACACCAGAAGTTTTCCATAATACCGCTAAACTCCTTAAAAGAGTACTCTCCTTTATTTTTACAAGGAAAGATTTTTTTTAGCCTTGAATATAAGCATACGCCTGAAGTCGTGGCTTAATGAATAAGTGAGAAATATATTACGCACCCACGTATTTTTTCCCCTCTGAGCATGGTAAACTATCCACATAAAATTTGAACGACTCAAGTAAAAGGCCTGAAGCTATACTCGAGCATTCAAATAGACTCTTTAAAAGTCCCTTATTAATTAGAAAACTGGAAGTATAAATAATTTGCTCAAACCCCTGCTTATGTCTCCTTAGCAAGACTAATTTTCATTGTCCTTTATAAATAAGGAATATTGAAATCAGGGGAAGTTCAGGATCAAACATGGCCTGAAATAAAAATAAGGAAAACTCAAAACAGGGGAAGTCTTGGATTAAATGGGAAAGGGAAGATACGATATACCTCGACATGGAGTAAGCAATGGCAAGCCAAAATCAGACCAGAAGTTTTGATAAGAGCCATAATGTTTTTGCAAACATGAATGTGCATTAACTTATGCCATATAAAAATACATACATATCTAGTCAAAACGACGAAAGTCTAATTGACCTTATGTATATTTTGCTACTCCCCGAGGACAAATAAACTTTGAAATCAAAAATAATCCGTTGTCATAACATAAGTCTTAATGAGCATAATTATTGTTGTATGTTTTCAAGAGCACACATCACACTATGTCACTCGTTGACTTATCATCAGTATTATTCTCTTGTAGTTTTAATACATTTTATTTTACTGCGTATGTTTTGCTATCTTGAATACCCCTAAAAAATGAGGATGCCATATACTCTCTAAAACTTATACAGTTTCAAAAAGGATATTCGTCAAAACGAAATCCCTAATGACTCAAGAAATAAATGAAGCCTGAAGCTTTGTCCCAAAATGATCCGCACAATAGTCAAAGTGAAGATGTAATCCTTCACAGTTTGAACACAGTTCAACTATTACCGGACAAAATTAACTTGAGCATTTTAATGGACTTTTCAAAAGTGCCACATAAATTCAAAAGAGGAATTATTTTGGAACATCAGAAGTGTCCATAATCGACCAAATTTTTGGATCGATATCACCCTTGATTGATGATGCAAGACATCATCAACCAGACGAACCCGAAGATTCTTCAAAAAGGGTGAAACTTTCATTGTCCTATTCAAAAGGGAAAATGATAATGAGATCATCTCCATTCACATGGACATTGACTCTCCCCACTTCCTCAAATGAATTTAAGATGATATACTATCATCATTAAAGATAATGAAGACCGTTAGGTCTCTTGAGAGTATTTACGGGATATAAATAGGCTTCGTCCACTCCCTTAACCGGACTGATGATGTACCATTGGTGTACTCATCAATATATCCTCTAAATAAATGGTCATTATCCAACCACATTCTTTTATAAAATGGTGGTAACTTTGGATAACACTGGGAAATTTAAATGTTTTACAACTGGAAAAATAACGAACACCCTGAAGCTTGTGTTCACACCCAAATATGGGTAAGATAAATCATTAAAATGATTTAAATGGATTTCTTATCCATTAAAAATCCAGTTGTAGGTGACCACATGGGAACATGCAATTACATTGCAAACCATCAAAACGCCTCCTTAGAACCTATTTATATGAGTCTGATCACCTCATATAAACAGTTTCCGAGAACCCCTGACGGGGGAAGCGTTTAGAGCACATCTTATAGATTGTGCCATGATGAGTAGACACCCCCATATCACCACTATAGACCATCAAAATGCAGAACTATTTATCGGAAGTAAATATCCCAGATAAATAGAGTATGAGCACTCTGAACAGGGGAAGCATTTAAATTCACTTCTCCTAAGACGTGCATCGATGATCATATTTTAAAGATTTGATGAGATCCTGAAGATCCCTCACAACTTTAATGTCCCAGAATCAGTTTCAACAGAAATACTACAATCATCCATGAGCCTGAAGCTCAAATGACCATTTAAATCATTAATACCTATGATCTGGTTATCATGAATTGTGATGAGATCCTGAAGATCCACACTTATGAAACTGTTAAAACAGTTATCAGACATAGTTACTGACAATATAGATATTGTCAAAACTTTCACATCCCTGCTACTAAAAATCCAGCTAGGATTGACATACCAAATATATTGGATGCAATCCACCAGTAGCAGAAGTGGATATCCTCAATGGATGAGAGGACATACCACTAGGCTCCAAAAAGAGAGATCTACTCCTGGAGACCGAAAAAACAATACCACCACAGGAAAGTGAGCTCAAATCCAGAACCTTATTGCAACTTGGTTGCTAAGGACCAATTCTGGATCTGTCCATATTCTTTACCCGTCCCAGAACCTTCACCTCTTTAACGCGTCGTGAAGGAGACACCTCTGGGAGAAATCAAATGATTATAGTACGTACGGGGTGAGTTTTGGACAAGAAAGAACACATTTTGTCGACAAATTCTCTCATATTTCATTTTGCCAGTTAAATATAAAATATCGTTTCCACAACTCTGCTTTGTCTGAAGCAAAGATAGAGATTTGGCCAAATTATAATAATGTGGAATGATGCAATAATAAGGTGAGCTGGACTCACTTATGAAATATGAGGTGTTGGACCTGAAGTCCTAGTAACAAAAATGATATCAAATCCTGTGGGATAACTGAGTATTGAAGGAGAATTAAAATAAAATCGTTAGCTATAAGCATTTTAATTTGCTATAGTTTTTAGAGGTATAAATCGCTCAAACCAGGAAGTAATCAAGTAAGATGAGCTGAACTCACTTACAAGATGAATCTGATGCATCGACTGATTTATGTCAAGGCGTAACCCAACGAATGGCAAAAAGAGGGAATTTTTGGTTGATGTTGCTATTGGATGTGACAACATCACCGATATAAAATTTCTTCAACTGCATGTACAAATTTTTTTTTCTTTACTTTCCTTTCTTTTTAGGACACATATTAATAATATGATTAAAGGAAAGACAACCTAGACAAAGATCCTTAAAGGACTCATACTAAAAGGTTGTTGTTTGCACCTCTTAAAAACAGTATTGTTCTTAAGAGAGCAAATTAAAAGAATTGAGATTATTTTAATAACTCAAAATATTATCGGATCGCCTGAAGAGAAATTACCGAAATATCTGTTAAAGCCTATCTATCAGATATGATATGATATGAAAGCCCTAGCTAGGCATAAAGTCTAGGCTCACAGAACATTAATCATCTTGAAGATGATCAATCATCCCGAAGATGAACTATTATCCTGGAAATGAACTATCATCCTGAAGATGATGTTAATTAATCATCCCGAAGATGTAAACTTCATACGATGATGAGTGATGAAGAAACATTAATTTCATTCTCCACCAAATACACCTATTTGGTTGTATGGATATACATTAAAAGACCCCTTTCCATTAGCTGGAAGAGGGGAAGAATATATATGGTCCAGAAGTACCTTAAGTGTCTTTGAAACACTCTTTTACCTGGCCAACTGCATGCGTCTCTTTTGAGCGTTAGCAGTATAGCTATTTGCCAGATACAGTGCAGCGCCTGCAGCGCGCCACTGGACCAGAGATATGTAGCTTCTGCGCTATCTCCAAGGGTCGAGTAAAAATCCTCTATGTTAAATATATTTGCATATGCAGGTTACAGACCATCGCGATGAATGGCATAAAAGGGACGTCCACCTCCTGAAGATCTACACAGAATCCTTCCAAGTCTACATCCTTCCACCATCCCGAGAAGCTCATCACCTAAGGAGCAGTTCAAGAACATACAAAGCCAGGTCCTGAAGTACCTCGCAGACAATGACATTTGAGACGTGGAGCTGTCTACCAAGTTTGCTAGCGCTCTTTTAGTTTCAGCTAATGCCTTATATGAGTGAAACTTGTATAGATGAGTGATGTGTGTACTTTACTTTTGCTTTCGGAATGTTGCAGATGAGATGGATGTATAGACACATATGAGATAAATGTATAGATATATAGGAGATCTGCAAGCCAGAAGCTTGATCAGATTAGGGGGAGTCAACTGTAAAGTTGTACTCTTTTTCCTTGGCTAGTGGTTTTTCCCACAGAGTTTTCCATAGTCAAGGTTTTAATGAGGCAACCACATTGACTCTGGATCCAGAAGTATCCACCCCTCGACACATCCCAAAATCAGGGGAAGTTATGGAGTGCTGTACTCTTTTCCCTTCGCTATCGGTTTTTCCCACAGGGTTTTCCATAGCTAAGGGTTTTTAACGAGGCAGTTACCCTTAACTTGGATCCAGAAGTATCCACCCTTTAAGATACTCAGTAGTACTAATGAATCATTCAGTATTCATAAAGTCGAGTATACCACGTTGGTTGGATAAGGGGAAGTGTTATGAATAGGACCCATTGGGCCTATTGGGTATCCACCCACATGAGTACCCATTATGAATACTATATAAAGGAGGCTAGGGGTTTCCTAGCCTCAACCCTTCTCCAAATCTGTTTCTCGTTCATAACAAATTCTAAATAAATATCAAGGTGATATCGACTAAATTTTGAGCAAGAGAACTAACCTGATTGAACTTAAAGATTTCCTTTTCTTTTCAGACTACGTTCATTGAACCTTCTGAAATCTCTCTTTTCAGATTTAGCAATAAATATTTAAGATACAAATAACTATCAAAAAGAGAAAGAGAAAATAAAATATATTGATTTTATAAACCAAATTTGACTATATTATTTTATAAATTCATTAATATTTTTAATTTAAATTTTAAAAATAATATATCTAAGTTTCGTTCTGAATTTCGATGAATATATACAAACTGAATTCAAAAAACTAACAATTTTTCTAAGTTGATTTAGTTGCTTGTTCCTCTAGTTCTTCATGTTATGATCTCCTTTACAAAGTAATATGAAAAAAGTTAAAATTGATATTTTCTTTTCGACTAACCGATGTTTATTTTTTTTCCTTTTAATTTTTTAAAGCAAAATAAGTTGTAGCTAAACGTAGTAATGAAAAGAGGAGATGTGAGAGGAGAAAAAGATGACAATGCCTTTCTTTTTGAAGTTATGAAACCTAATTTAATTTATATAAATTATTTCGAACATTTATATTGACATTCGGGGGATAAAAAATTAAGTTGATTTGATGGGTATAGATTTTTAGGTGAATAAATTACTTTTAAGAATAGAAGTGTCCTAATAAAATCTACTATTATTATAGTATTTTTTGTTTAAGTTACGAGACCATAAGTTTAATTAGTAAAATATTTTAGACATTAGATAATAATCTTATGGTTAGAAAAATTGGTTTGACTCAGGGGGGGACAAGCTCAAGGAATGTTAGAAGAATTTTTTCTATATTTGTAAAAGACAAAATCGTACCCTTAATATTTTTCCCAGATGCAACCACCCCCGCATTTGATACTCTATGCAATGGTGTATATGTTTTGAATATGAACAATGTGTTAAATGTTAACAAAAGAAAAACTCCAAGTACAAATATGTATACACAGATGAATCATTTGTTCCAGACTACCTGGCCGTTTAACTGTCGAAAAAAATGTGGCACACTGTGTCCTATCATACAAGCTACATTGGAGTGCAGCTCAAGCCATGGTCCATTATTTCGTTTGCACACCAAACAATCAGCACAAAGAACCCCTCAAAACTTCCAAATGGCGGATCGAAAATAGGACCATCAAGCCCTCAATATGGTAGATGAAGTGAATCTTTGGCAATGTTGAGGACTAGATTGAGACTTTGTAGCCATTGTGTGGAACTGCCAAACCTGCGCATGGCTTCCCCAGTGAAGAAATGTATTGATTCAGGTTTGCTAGTGTAGCTCCTGTCTTGTTAGGCACATTCTGTTCGGAGATGGCATTTCCTCGTCTAGGTGCTTTAGAAACTCTCCCTTCTCGCCACAAAGCTTAGTCGACAAGGTTGGAGATAGAGGTGCATAAACACCTGCATGATACCAGAGAGAAATATGCATTTTAGTTTTGGGTTTCTTGAAATGTGTCCTTGGTTTTATTTTCATGCACCATAAGATTGCACCGAAACATTTGGCCAGAAAAGATCTAAGACAGAAAAACTAGTGAGAGATCATTCGACGCACTTCTTGGGGTGCCCCTCTCGTGGTCCTTGGTCACGTGCAATAAGACGGTTCCGGAGAGAAGAACAACAAAGCCACAAATTTCAGAGATTATGGTTCCAAAATCTTGACCATCCCAATCCTGAAAATGCATGTCAAACATTTTCAGAAAGACCTGATTATGTGCTAAACATCTTATATTTGCTCTTCATACGTTCAATCATCTTAAACTGAATTTTAACAAATCGTATCAAACATGAGCTGACTGAAGGCCAAATGTTTGTCATGTTTGACAAAAGAATAATACAAGCAACAACGGATGGTATAGATCTCCTATATGGGCTACAGTTTGAGAAGAAAGATACCTTGAACATTATAACGCTTGCAAGGATGGTAAGTGTAGTGAACATGACATAATATATTGGAGATACGATGGCGGTATTAAATGTGTCCAGGGCCTGCAACATTATTAGATACTTCAATTAGAATTACATACAAGTGGATATGCAGGTAAGAAGAAGAACAAACAAAGGTTTCCAGCATATAATGCATATGCATTCATTGTGCTTCCACAAAACACGCCTGGCTTTCATGTGATTTGTAACTAAAATTAGGCGGAAAACAAGATAAAAATATCCTGCAATCTAAAAAGGGAATCACCAACTTGGTTAAGTCAATTACAGAACAAATCCATTAATGGGCGATCATTAAATGTTAGATGTAGAATAGCTAAATTAGTATATATCTAATCTTTCAGTCAATATCAATGGTTCAAAGAGATGACGGAAAAAATCAAACCAGAGAGCATCAATAGTTCCTTGAGTTTGCCTCTTTCTGAATGAAGGAATCTATTTCTCCATTTGCACATTAGCTTCATGTATCCTTAGTAGTCTAATGGATATGTCACATTGTTCTACGAAAAACTACTATATGGGTCAGAAGATTCTATGGAAATTATGTTGTTTTAAGACATTGCACACGTCAACTTCTAATGAATCTCAAAAAGCCATGAAAAATACATGAAATGTAACCGTACTAGACCCAATCTCTAGTTTTGATGTTCACAACACATGCTTAACTACATATGCTCACATGCACCAAAAAAGAGAGGATAATAAGACCATAACATTACAGTAGTCCCTTATGGTTCAGTAGTATACCTTAAAAAATGTGTAAGCACGCACATCCGAGCTACAGCTATGGTTCTGTAGGCACCCTAAAGTTCGATGAGAAAGTTGTTTAAACTCAGTTAAGTCTTTTATACTACAATACATAAAGCACTTCTCTCTTCCAAAAATTGTATCCTACACATCTGGACAAGCCATGCATGTCTATCCATGACCGACACTTAAAATGTACAAAATGCTATCTTCAAAAAATGTACCACATGGAGAATGTTATGGCCTTTTTGACAAAATATGTTGTCTTATAATTCATTTTACTTGAGATAAGTTCTTTCTTATGAATATGAATCCAACATTTATATTTGTATGAGCCAAACGTACATACATGTTAACAAATATGTAGTGCATAGCCATGTCCTTGTATCTAGAATTTGGATAATTATCATGTCCAACACCTTGTGCCTGTGCCTGAGCATGTACCTCAGTGTGACACTCGTGTCCTTGTCCTCAAATCACAGCTTTTACGACCTATAAACAGTTGAAGCTAATTGGATTTCGATATAACTCCACAAATTATCAGGTAAGAACATTAGAGAACAGTGTCAGATGGGTATTTACCTGACCTGATCCAAAATTTTGCTGGGTTGGAAATCCTTTCTCTGAGAGTTATTGCTGATATGGAAAGCAAACTAAAACTCCAGGAAGCTTAGGTCTAGTATGGAAGAGGTTTTTGAGAAACTCAGATCCAGACTGGACCCAACATGAGTCAAACCCCGCCTCAACCTCACAGCTATGAAGTTTCATCATCATCATAGCCTTCATCCCCAAAAAAAAACCGAGGTTGGTTTATAGATTCAATCAAAAGAATATCAGATCGCGATCATGTCATAACGTTATGTTCAATATTTGTTTCTCACGTATTACGATCTAAAACTTTCTCTTCTGTCAAACCAACATCATTCATATCACTTCTTATCACTTCCATCCATATCTTCTTTGGTCTACCTCTCTTTCTTTTGATCTCAACATTCATATATTCTATCTTTTTAAGAAGCGCATCAATATGCATTCAGCGTATATGACAAAACCATCTCAAGTGATGTTATCTCGTCTTATCTTGATAGGGGTTATTTTTACTTTTGCTCGGATATGTGCTTTTCTTTCTTTATCATTTCTAGTATTTTCATATATCTACGAAAACATTCGTATTGTTACCACACCCAAATTTAGTTCATACTTCTTAGTGATAGCCACATTTTGTATCATGTAACAAAGCTGATCTAATCATTAACCTATAAAAGTTATCCTTTAACCATAACAGTATTGTTGGGATATGTATGACATAAGATAATTACTGTAATTGCAACATCTTGTTCAAAATAATAGTATACGGTTTGGTCCCACTTATCTCTGTGATTTCTTGATATAAAAATGAATATGTATAATTAATATATACTTACATAAATAAAATTCTTGAATTATGTGAGGAGATTACGATCATAATGAGAGTATGATAATAAAGTATGATAATAAAACATAATCGATCCTCTTAAACCCAATTCAGAATGTTCTTGGTCGTAAGAATATCAAGGCGGAACATTGATATTCCAGATAGACCAATAAACACTATATTTACTATTGAAATGGCAATGACTAATCTCATAGCCATTCGATATACAAACATCGTGAGACAGTGCATATGTGCTTGATGGAGAATAAATTTATAGAATGACTCGTCAAAAAGCTTCTACATGATAACATACACTCATTATCAATAGAACCTATCAAATGATGACTGATGCAATCTAGTCTTTAAAATCGAAACACATTATAGAACATTGCGCGTGGGAGGACTACACTTCGTCTTTTACTGACCAATGATAACGTAGTCGTTACTAGGTACTTGCTAATCGTAGTCTAAATCGTGCAAATGGAGTGACAGTCAAGATGAAATATAGCTCCTCCTGGATGAAAGTTTAGTGTGGTAAAAGTTGATATGGATCCATAATAAATCCTAGGCAAAGTAGAACGGATAAACTTATTAAAGTAATAAGTTTGATCCATGGTAATTATAGCATCACATACTCAACTTACGACATTCAGATGTTATTAGGGGTTGACAGATTTCCATATTCTAGACATCTTAATAATATAGTCATAAAGAAGAGAGTAAACTGCTTAGTAGTTGTGGCCGGACAGATTTGCATTGAATGAGAATCCAATCTCACATCAGCAAGATAATCATGATTCTGAAATGTGTGGTATTCACATGTACCCAGTGTCATTGTCGTACATATAACTTAATCGTATAGTATAATCAATCACTACCAAAGTAGAAATCGAATTTTTAGAGTCTTACAAAGATATTGAACTCGTCATGATAAAAGGAAAAATATAATGTATATAGAAATACACAAGGCAAGCAATCACAAGGAGTTATGATAGCTTTGATTGAGAAAGAACTCGTCACAAAATAGTGTCAAGCGAGAGAAAAGTGTTCGTAAAAACACTTGATTCTAAAAGAAGAATAAAATAAATCACCTTTAAACTAAAAAGCACCAAAACAAAGCTTGGACCATACATGTGATGTGTTGCATCATCGGTGGTTGGAAGGCCGACAGGTGGCCAGCCTCCAGCAACTAGCTGGCCAAGCCAGTTGTCAGACGCCATACATGTGATGTGTTGCATCATCGGTGGTTGGAAGGCCGACAAGTGGCCAGCCTCCAGCAACTGGCTGGCCAAGCCAGTTGGCAGCCGCCGGCTATCGACGGGTGGCAGCGGTAACCCGCCATTTAGATTTAGTTCTTGTTGATTGAGATTTGGGTCTAGTTTGATTTGGTTTAAATCCAGTAGTTGGATCATAACTTAAACCAATATTAAAGTTTGACTCAAACTACACCTTCTAAAGTAATGGGTTAATTAGGAATCCTTCTTTTAGTCCTACATCTAATATAATTAGAGAGCTCTAGGGATACCAACACTATATAAAGGCTCCATCTCATCATCTCATAGCATCAATTAGAAAATCCAAGAATTGAGTAACATGAAATCTTTTGGCACAAAAATAGAATTCAACTTTTAAGGGAAAAAAATTTATTTTCTTTCTTTCAAACGCTTGCAACATTTGAAACCAAGTACGGGCTCTATTGGAGAACTTGTGGATCGTGAATGATTTTATCAATAAAGTGAAACATATATCGCACTGATTGGAGGTGAGATCTAGGATCTTTGCTGAATTTTGAAAATCGAATATCGCGTAAAAATATCCATGTAAATATATATCTTTATTTTTCATCATTAATTTATGTCTTTAGTTGCTATGTAATTATGTTAGGAATTAAATTTTTAAAATTTATCGCTTCCGCTATTCTAATTAGATTAGATTTCATAACCATATAGACTTATAATTGCATCAGCGCTCGTCTACAGAATTATATTTTATACTATTTTATACTGTTAAATTAATTAAAATTAATAAAGACTAATTTTTTAAAATTCGTTATAATTTTATAATTTATGAAATTTAAAAATTATGATATTATTAGAAATTAATCTAAGTTGCAATTTTAGAGTTTAGTATTTACATACTTTTTATGAGATAATAAGATTTTTATGTAACTTAATTCTTGGAATAATTTATGAGATAAAGTGAATTAAAATAATTCTAAACTTCTCATTTAGAATTATTTTAATTAAATTTTAATTTACATATCGATTGTACATTCAAGTCCATGCATTAGAAATAATTTTTATGCAACCTAAAAATTTTGTGATAAAATTTAATAGCTAAAATAATTTTAAAAATAGTTTTAGAATTATTTTATTTGAGTTTTAAATTTTTACGCTTATATTGTTATGCGATAACATGCTTGCATGTGAAAATTTATATTATTGCTTTTATACTTTTTATGCCTATAATAACTACAAAGGTTGTACGACCTCTGCTGTTAGTTACATAACTAGTGTAGGACATTGCCTCATAGTCCAAGTAATTATTAAGCAAAAATTAATGAGATTAGATTTTTTGCTAGATAATTTAAATTAGTTTAAATTAAAAGCCTAATTAATTGGATTAATTAGTAGATGAGAAAGCCTCAAGTATTAAATTGGAATTACAATGGTCTTGTTGAGAGCATTAGATTTTAATTTTGCTTTTTCATATTGATGTCTTAGACTGGTATATTTTAAAAGGTTACTTAATTAAGGAACATAACTTGGTGATTCAAGCATAAAAACATCCATCTCATCTTACCGCTGGCCTGGAAATTAACGTAAATTTTAAATCCAATTGTAATTTTCATGACTTATTTTTTCCAATTATATCAAGTCTATTACGTTTGAAATTCTTTTAAGAATTATCAGTAGACATCGGTTATTTCAAATATATGGAGTACTTATGTACTAATGCTATGGTTAGTAACAATCAAGTCATTAGCATTATTACTACGTGATGCAGTTTTGCTAACTATGATGGATTTAGTCGAGAAACGCATATGACTTTGTTGGCGTTGGTTAATAGTTTGTATGCTGTTCTCTAGCTAAATAAGAAATGTACGAGATCCGACTCGATTAATACTTTATGATGTCAACTTCATAAAGATATTAGAGGCAAAAATCACAATTAAGGACTACAAGGAGATATATGATAGGAACCAAAGGCAAAAATACGATTTTTATTGATATAAACTAAAAATAAAGATAGATTGATTACACTTAAAGGGGTAATCGCCCTCCCAAGACGCCGATTGATAAGGGACGTCCGCACCTTCCCGAGGACAAAGAATTCTCTCTATTATGAAAATAATCAAATCAATAGCATAAACTAGGGCCGACTAGCACCCCTTCCTCTAATACAATTTCAGAAAATAGCCAATTACTGAAATACCCATACACTAATAAAATAACATAAAACACTCAAAATGGGCCCCCTATTGGGCCAACCGGATCTAATATTACTCTGCCCCTGGAAATCCACCTTATCCTCAAGGTGGTGCATGAAGTTTCTGGCAGTCCTACACCAAGTGTGAACCGTCTTCCACTCCGACCTCTTCATCCTCCACGTCATCATCCTCGTCTTTTCCGGCTATCAGCACTTGCAGCTTGCGCACCCACAATGGTGTCCTGGGGTGAACCGCTCATTGCATCTGAAACATAGCCCTTTCTACCTCTTCTCCCTCATCTCGGCGTCAGTCATCCTCCTGAACTGACCCCATGCTGGCAGTGTGCTGCTCTTTTCCCCAGTCTTCTCAATACTCGTCTGATCTACCTCTATAGTTGTCTTCTGTTATCCTATCATGGTCGAAACACTGCGGAAAACCGGTCCACTCCCACCACCTCTCGCCTCTCTCCTCCAACTGGCAGTCCTCCGCCATCTAAGCAGACTACATGTCCTCCATCGGGCTCTGAGGCTTCTGCAAGCGGACCGGTCCTCGAAAAGTAGCCTTCAGCCCCTTCAAGAAGGTAATATCCATCGTCTCGTAAGACACCCTGTGCACCTGTTCTGATAGGGCCTCAAAACTCTCCAGATAATCCCTCACGGTGCCTTCGTGCCGGAGTGACAGCAGCTGCTCCCTCACATTTTCCAAATGAGGATCTCTGAACCTCTCCAACATCTGGTCCTGATCTCTTCCCACGAGCGAAAAGGACGCCTCACATCCTTCCACTGGAACCAATCAAGGGCATTCCCATCCAGACATATCGCCGCTGCCTCCAGCTTCTGCTCCTCTGTCATGCGAGAGACCCTAAAAAATCTCTCTGCCATGTAGATCCACGACACTGGGTCCTCCCCCTCGAAGACAGGCATCTTCAGCTTCCGCAGCCTGTCCATATTGAATGTCTTCTAGTCTCCTCGTCCCCCTCCATGTCTAGGCTGGTGGTAGTGCAGCCACCTCTCATGGTGCCGCTCATAGCCCCCATGTGGACCTCCATCCTGGAAAATGTGACCCCCTCGTGGGCCTCCTCCTCGACCCCCATGTCCTCCCCCACCGTCGCCTCTAAATCTGCCCTCGTGCTCCTCCGGGAAGTCCATGTAGCCTCCCCCTGAGCTCTCCAGGGTGCCACTCATAGTTGCGGGGGTGGAGGTCGGTCGCTGTCATCATCATACCGAGGGTCGGGAGGGTCCCGAAACCGCCACCATCATCACCATATTTCTGAAACCCTCGGTCAAACCATCATCGTAACCTTGCACTGGGTCCTCCGAATATGGCTGAAAATCTCCGATGTACTCCCATCTCCCATGCGAAGCTTCAACCCCCCCCTGCGGAAGGGCTCTTCAAGCTCGGCGAGACCCCGGCGGCCCTGAAAAGGGGCCGTCGGGCCCTGTCGATGGTCGGGGGCCCTGCGGCCTTGCCGCTGACCGGCAGGGCCCGCATGGCCCTAGATCTGCTTCAACGAGCCCCCGGGGCCCCGTGGGAAGGCCCCACGGGGCTGTCGGTGCCCCTGGGGGCCGCGGCTTCTTAGGAGGAAGCCATCGGCCCTCCTGCGTACTGTCGCAGCTGCCGGGATGTGCGGATGGGGCCTTCGACCTCCTGGTGAGCTTCCTCCAATCTGGATCGTTGTCCTCTGGATCCGTGTACCTCCAATCCTCCGAATCCTTCATCGTGTGCTTCCGCCTTGTCTAAAGGTGGTGCCTTTGTCACTGTTTTAGGGTTCGTGTCACATTTTCCCTCCTTTCCCGTGAGGATCGATAGCTGAAAAATAATTTGTGCGCGAGCCTTATCTTGTTTATCTTGCTTAGCCGTCAACCGTTCAACGGAAGCCGTCAACATTGTCATTGATTCATCGTGTCCCGCTAGAGTTTTGCTTCACACCTTCTATCTTGCCATTGAATTTCTCCTCTAAAGTCTCAAACTTGTCCTTGGATCTTGTCGATGCCGCCATGGATTGTAAATGCTCTGATACCAAATGACAGGAATCAAAGGAAAAAATACGATTTTTAGTACTATAAACTGAAAATAAAGATAGATTGATAACACTTAAAGGGGTAATCGCCTTCTCAAGACGCCGATTGACAAGTGACGTCCGCACCTTCCCGAGGACTAAGAGAATTCTCTCTATTATGAAAATAATCAAATCAATAGCATAAACTAGGGCCGGCTAGCACCCCTCCCTCTAATACAATTTCAGAAAATAGCCAATTACCGAAATACCCCTACAATAATAAAATAACATAAATCACTCAAAATGGGCTCCCATATTGGGCCGACCAGATCTAACAGTTTAATTGACAAAAAATTTATCTACCTTCAATGTAGTGGGATAACTTGTAGCTGGTGATCAAAATTATCAAGCTCGTGATAGTTGGATCCTAATTCTCACTATAAAATGAAGAAATTAATTTTCATCTATCTTTTTAGGTTTGAGATATTCGTTAAACTTAGTGGGAGCAAAATTAGATAAAAATCAATCTAAATATTTAGGAACTCTGCTATACGTTATTATAATTATATATTATTTGTAGCATCATGTTTGGAATTAAACTTATCTTTGAGAAGAACAAACTCGCTGGACCTAATTATAAAGATTGGCTAAGAAACATAAAGATTGCATTGATTTATGATTAACTTGCATATATCCTAGATGCAACCCCACCCAACACACAAATTGAAGAGTCCAGTTATGTAAGCATAAAACTCTACAAAACCTGAACTTAGGATTATGTCACTACCAAGTGTCTCGTATTGGCCTCCATGGGTAATAAGTTACAAATAAGGCACAAGAATATGGATGTTCTGTCCATATTTCTCCATATAAAGGAATTATATATTGAGCAATATCGAACCGCAAGATTCGATACTTCGAGAAAATTGTTCCAAACAAAGAAATCAAATGGAAATCTAGTACATGACCACATTCTCATGATGATTGGATTCATTGAAAGTTAGAACAGTTTGGGTTTGTGTTAGACAATGAATTATATATTGATATAATCCTTCAGTCTATTCCAAGTACAGTCTCTCAGTTCATATTGAATTTCAATATAAATAAGCTAGAATATTGATAGAAAACGCTAGGGGTTTTGTGGAAGAAATTTATGGATTGGGGGAAATAAATGATTTTTATAAATGAAAACAGAAAATACAAGATAACTTGACCACAATTAAAGAGGAGAACCGCTCTCCTAGCTTTGCTTCGAGATAAAGCTTACTCTCCCAAGATTTACTCTAGTCTACTCCTAATCTTCCTTCTTCTTCACTTAATTTTCACATCCCCTTATCCTTAACCCCTTCTCTACTATATAAAGGACTGATTTGTTCATAATTACAAAAATACCCCTTTAAGGCCCAAAATTACAAATTTGCCACTCACATCCCCAAATCTAACATTACTCCGCCTCCCAAAAAACCACCGGGTCCTCAAGGTGGTGCATGAAGTTCGTGAGCCACGATACTCTGAGCGCGGGTGCTCGTCCCCTCCAGGGTCAAAGCTTGGAATGCCTCCACAGCCATCATTGTCGTTGTGGGTCTCCCTTGACCCTGTCGAGGCCTTGCATGTCTCCCTCACTATCAAAGAGCCACCCAAGGTCTCCATCATTCTTGCGAAGTCCGGATGGAAGCCACGGTGGTCATCAAGCTCAGCTGAAGGTCCTCTGCGCTCAAAATATAGACAATCAAGCTAGAGGGGCCTTCCATCTGAAAACCAGGGGCCATGGAGCCCCTTAAAATTGTCGTCGGGACATGGGGGCCTGCCCACTGCTCGCAAGCCCCAAGGCAGCCCACATAGGGCCCGCCAGGGCCTGGGCAGCCCGCCCAAGGCTCCTAGCCCCCGGGCGGCCAGCCCCTAATACCAATTTGATAGAAAACGCTTGGGATTTGGTGGAAGAAATTTACGGATTTGATGGAAATATATGATTTTTATTAATGAAAACCAAAATACAATTTAAATTGGCATCAATTGGAGAGGATGATCGATGTCTTATCTTTAATTCAAGATAAAGCTTAACTCTCCTAAGATCTACTCTAGTCTACTCCTAATCTTCCTCCTTCACTCAATTTTCACATCCACTTAGCCCTAACCCCCCAAGACCCAGAATTACAAGTTTGCCACTCCCATATCCAAATCTAACAAATATACTCTTTGAGAACTACTCAATATATTGAGGTAGGCAGAGTTCCGTTTCGAAGGAAACGAAATCGATTATGCTTACCAGCTTTTCTTTTCATCCCAAGACGAATCATAAGGAAAAGAAGGCTACTATGCCTAATGGTGGCATCCAAATGATAAAAGCGAAGAAAGATAAGGTTGTTAAGGGTGAATGCTTCTCTTGTTATAGTCTAGGCACTAGAAGAAGAACTGCAAGAATTAGTTGGAGTCCTTAAAAAGGAGCATGATGGTGTCTCAACTTCAGGTGTGTTTGTCATTCAAAATATGCTTTCTATTCCTTATACTACTTGGTATTGGATACCGGAGCTGGTTCTCATATCTGTTACTGTTTACAAGGACTGAGAAGAAGTAGAAAGTTTAGAAACTGTGAGATGAATCTACAACTGGGAACATGAGCCAATATTGCTATCGTCACCATAGGGAATTTTCATCATGGCTTACTAAGTGCTAATTGTTTTATTTTACGCAATTGTTTTTATGTACCAACATGATATGTAATGTGTCTATTTCTTTATTGGATAAAAAGTGTACAAATGTATTTTGGAGAACAATGTTATGAACATCTTCAATAAAGATATCTTGATTGGATCTGGTACAATGAATACTGATGTTTATATTTTTGGATGCAAGCATCATACTTAATATTTAGAATTTAAATAAAAGAAAGACTTCAAGTACAAATGAAATCTACGCGTGGCATTGTGAATTAGACAATTTTGGTTAGAAAAGACTTATTAAGCTGCATAAGAAAGAATTCTTGGATCTTTTCGATTTCGGATCATATGAAACTTGCAAGTCTTGTCTCAAATGTAAAATAGCCAAAATTCCCTTTGTAGGACAAGAGGAGAGAATTAGTGAACTTTCGGGATATTTACATACGGATATATGTAGCCTAATATCTACATAAGCAAGGGGAAATGCTCCTAGTTTATCACTTTTACCGATGATCTATAAAGGTTTGGGCATATGTTCTTGATGAAACACAAGTCTGAAGTTTTTGATAAATTCGTAAAATATAAGAATGAAGTAGACAACCAGACAGGATAGAGTATTAAAATTCTTTTATCAAATCGAGGGAAATACTTTAGTCTGGAATTCCTTGCTTACCTAAAAAGAATGGGTTCTCGCTTAGGTTACTCCTTGTTACACATCACAGCAGAATGGTTGTCAAAGAGAAGGAATCACACCATATTAGATATGATGTGATATATAATAAGTAATGTTGAGCTATTTCTTTTGTTTCAGGGCTACACCTTAGAGACGACAGTGTGCATATTAAACAATTCTCTGTCTAAGATTATGCCTATCACTGCATAGGAAATATGGCAAGATAGGAAACACAATCTTAAGTTTGTTAAGATATGTGATTGTAATGCATATGTGAAAAGGCACAATCCAGACAAACTGGAGGCACGATCTATGATGTGCAAGTTTGTGAAATATCTAAAAAACTCACAAGGATATCTATTCTATAACCCAAGAAACAAATGATTATTGTTTCTCAGTATGACATCTTCTTAAAAAGAAATCTTTTATTAAAGAGGTGAGAGACATTATGATAGAGCCGGAAGAAATTCCAAAAAGACAAACTACAAAGGATCAATAGGCAAGACCATAGACCTTAACTACACTAAACGACTCTCAGTCACTTAGGGATCTAGTAGGCGACCTCAACCACCTGAGGTTTACTATAGTTTTCTTATAGATGGTGGTATTAAAGATAGAATCTAGTCGATAATGATCCTACTAGCTTCCAAGAAGCCATTTAGAGTTGAGACTCTGGAAATCTGAAATAAAATCCATACACATCAATAATGTTTGGACTTTGGATAATGTTTCCAATGTGATAATACACATTGGGAGCAAGTAGATCTTCAAAAGGAAGATTAGTGCATATGAAAAGGTGGAGACTTATAAGCAGGATTAGTAGCAAGTGTATAATCAAAAATTTGGTTTAGATTATGACGAAAAATTTTCACCGATAACCATACATAAATCCATTCGGATACTGCTTGCTATAGTAACTTTCTATGATTACAAAATTTGGTACATGGATGTGAAGACCGTTTTTCTTAATGGTGTTTGGAAGAGTGCATATACAGGACTCAAATAGAGGGTTTTGACATCAATGAAAACAGCAAAAAGGCATGCATGCTCATGAAATCTATTTATGGATTGGAATAAGTGTTAAGAATCGGGAACATCTGTTTTAACACCACAGTCAAAATGTTTGGCTTCATCAAAAATGAGGATGAACCATGTATAAATAAGGTCAGTAAAAGCGCTATCTTATTCCTCATATTGTACGTGAATGACATACTTTTGATTGGTAAAGACATAACGATGTTGCAATCAATCAAAGCGTGATTGTCACAAAAATTTCTCTATGAAGGATTTAAGAAAAATATCATATATACTTGGTATAAATTTATAAAGTGATAGATCTAATAGGATGCTGTGATTGTTCCCGTCTAGATACATAGAGACCGTGTTAAAAAGGTTTAAGATGTAAAACTCCAAACAATGTAATATACTATTTATTTCCAAACAATGTAATATACTATTTATTATGAAATAACTCTCTCCAAGAATGTCTCTCAAGACTAAATCTGAGAAAGTAAGTATGAGCAACAATCCTTACGCGTTAGCTGTGGGATCAATCATGTTTTCCAGTTTTGTACTAGACATGATGTCACATACTCTCTTCTCATCATCAGTCGATATCAATCTAATATTGGGACGTACTTGATTACTGTGAAAAGCAAACTTAAGTATTTAAGAATGATTAAAGATATTAGTTTGGTTTATAATAATAATAGTAATCTCTCAATAGATGAATTCACTTATTCGAGTTTTCAAAATGACATGGATGACATCTAATCGGTACCAGTATATGTTTTCACTCTAAATGTAGGGATAATGAGTTGAAAGAATTCCAAGCAAGATATTATGACAAACTCTATGATGGAAGCAGAGTACATTGCAACAAATGATGTGGCAAAGAAGGCGATCCTGAGAAAGAATTTGGTTACTGAACTAGGAGTGGTTTCTTCGATTGTTGATTAAATACTTATGTATTGTGATAATGATACGGCTATCATCCTAGCCAAAGAATCAAAATGTCACAATAAATACTGACATATTCTAAGGAAGTTTCGTGCTATATATAAGATTAAATGATATCATGATATAAACTTCAAAAAGTTAGTACAAATAATAATGTAACAGACCCATTCACGAAAGCACTTCTATAAAACCATCTAGAACTTTTAGTTGATAAGATCGATATGAGATATACTGTAATAATTGTCTGTAAGTGTAAGTGTAAGTGTGAGATGTTGGGATATGTATGCTCTTAAGATAATTATTACAATTGACACATCTTGTTCAAAATAATGGTATGTTATTTGGTACTTTTTATCTCTATGATTTTTTGATATAAATATGTGTATATATAAATATATAATTGCATAGATAAAGTCATTAAATTATATGAGGAGGTTATGATCATAATAAGATTTTAATAATGATGCCTAATTGATCCGCTTAAGTACAATCCAAAATGTTTCTAGTCGTGAAAATATCAAGACTAGACATTAATATTCTGGATAAAATATTGTGCACTAATCTTTAACATTGAGATGGTAATAACTGGTATCATAGCCATTCGATGTGGAGACATCGTGAGACAGTATGCATGTGCTTGTTAGAAAACAAATTTACAAAACGACTCACTAAGAAACTTCTAGATAACAGCATACTCTCACTGTTAATAAAAGCTATCAAGTGGCGGCTGGTATAGATGTCTTTAGACCTGATATGTGCTAAAGAACCTTGCATGTGGAAGGACTTCAATTTAAGTTTTACTGACCAATGATGACACAGTCGTTACTATGTATTCGCTGGGTGTAATCCAAATAGTGTGTAGGGAAGAGACTATCAAGATGGAATTCATCTCAGGTTAGTGTCGCATGAAGTTGGTATGAATTTTAGTAAATCCTTGATAAGATAGAATAGATAAACTTATTAGAGTAATAAGTTTGATCTATGATAACTACGTCATTACATACCTGACTTGTGACATTAAAATGTTATTATGGTTTAACAGATTTTCATACCTTAGATATCTTAGCGGTATAGTTATACTGAAAAGACTGAACTGTACAGTACCTATCGCTGATAGGTTCAGATTTGCATTGATGGAAAATCTCATCTCACAACAACCAGATAATTACGATTTTGAAAGAGGTGATCTTTATATGTAGATAACGTCACTGTCATATCTGTGACTTGATCATATAATACAATTAATCATTGTTGAAATAGAAATTGGGATTTTAAAGTCTCACAAATATGATGAACTTGTCAAGATAAAGGAGAGAAAATAGAATGTAAATGAAATATACATAAGTCGAGCAATCATAAAGAATTGCACGTTTTGACTAAGAGAAACTCATCACAAAATATTGTGAAACGAGCGCAAACTGTTTATAAAGAGTTATGAACACTTAATTTTAAAAGAAGAATAAAATAAATCACATTTAAAACAAAAAGGATCAAACCAAGCCTGAATCATCGTCGTCGATGTGTTGGCATTGTCGGTGGTTCGAATGCTAGTTGGCGACCGATGGCCGACGACTGGCCAACCACCAGCAGCCCTTGGACGATCATGGTCAACCAACCAGCCGCCAGCAACTGGCCGGCTGAGCCAGCCAACAGCTTGCGGCCAGCGAGCCATGGCCGACAGCCGCCGTCCGATGACATGTGTTAGTGGTAAGCCACCATCAAGGTTTGATTCTAATTGGTTAAGATATATGTCTAATTTGATTTAGTTTAGATCCAATAGTTAGAGCATAACTTAAACCAAAGTTAGAGTTTAACTCAAACTAGACTTCCTAAACATAAAATGGTTTATTAAGAATCTTTCTTTTAGTCTCACATCTAATAGGATTAGAGTACTCTAGGGATGCCAATGCTATATAAAGGCTCTATCTCCTCTCAAAGCATCAATTAGAAAATCAAAAGGGTGAATAGCTTAAAAGCTTTTAGCTCAAAGATAGAATTCAACTCTTAAATAAAAAATTCTTCTTTTATTTCTCTTTCTTCTTCTATTTCTCTCAAATGCTAGCAACATTTGAGGTCGAGTTCTGGCTCCATTGGGGAGCTCTTGGATTATGAAAGGTTTCATCATCAATGTGAAACATCTATCGCATTGATTCGTGAGGAGATTTGGGATCTTCGCTAAATTTTAAAGAGCAGATATCACGTAAAAATATTCATGCGATTGTATGCCTTTATTTTTCAGCATTGAGTTATGTTTACTGTAGTTGATGAGTATTTACATTAGGAATTAAAATTTTAGAATTTACCTCTTCTGATATTCTAATTAGATTAAAATTCCTAACCATCTAAATTTACGGGTATCTTCGATCGTATAACACTCATGTTACAGTTCTCCATTTCAATCATCTGTTTTGATTCTATAATTAACAGCATCATTAATACATGCATCCTCTTGGATAACTGACCTGAGTTACTTAAAGAACTTATATCGATATACTTTTCACATCTAACTTCACTATGCTATGATCTATATATCTCACACTACTAAACATATATTCCATATACTCGGTTTTGCTCTTGAAACTTCAAGTCTCTAATGTTAAACTTTATAAATTTAACATTGTATTTACATTACTTTTAGCCTCATCTATCAAAACAATATTATCTACAAATAACATATATTAAGACATCTCATCTTAAATATGCCTTAGTGAGGTGATCCATCAATATAGAAAAGAGGAAGAGACTCAGAGCTGAGCCTTGATGCAACCCAATAATGATTAAAATGTTATCTGTTATTCCTCCACAAATCTTTGTAGTAGTGAATGCTCTTTAATACATGTCTTGAATTATAGTACCATATTTTACAGTGATCATTTTCTTCAGTAAGACCCATCACAGAACCTTTTTAGAAGCTTTATCATAGGATTTCTCCAAGTTAATAAGATCATATGTAAATCTCTCTCCCTTATTCAATATTTCTCCATAATTTGCTTGATAAGATGGATTATCTTTGTTGTCGGGCATCCTGGCATAAAACCAAATTGCTTTTGTGATATAGTGACATTTTTCTCAACCTAAAATTGATCACACTCTCACAATATGATACATTAAATTGATTCTATAATATAGTTAAATCATCTGATATAGATCAAATTTGAGATGAAGTCTTTAATTTTTAAAAGGGTTTTATATGTGATGGAGATAAAGTTTAAGTCTTTAGAGACTTCTAGTTAGTTAAGTCGTTTGGTATTTTATAGAGTTTAAGTCCTTGGAGACTTTTAGTTAGTTGAGTCTTTTGTTATTTTATAGAGTTTGAGTTTCTTGACTCTTTTAATTATTTTGAGTCTTTTAGTTGTTTTGAGTATTTTATTCATTTTGAGTGTTTTAGTTATTCTAAAAGTTAACTATTAGGTTTTTTAGAGTCAAGTTGTAAGCCTATTTAAAGGCCACAAACTTATTTGTTTTAGTAGGAAATCAATGAATAGAAATTTTGATGTAAACTTTTCATTTTTTTTCCACAGAAAACTATATTTTTTGCATTGGTGTAGGAGAGTGGATTTGGTTGCCTAGGTGAAAAGTCAATCTCCCAGTGCGAGGCGAGCGAGTTGGTGACCGTAAGATTTTCGGGGTGTGAGATTTGAAAAGTTATCAATTTTCAAGTTTTCTTCTTCGTCAAATTCCGATATCCCTTCCTGCTTCCATTCTGCATCAGCATCTTTTGTATCATCTTTATTTTTATACAAATGTACCAAAGTGCTACTCAACTCTTTCGGTATTTTATATGATTCTTAAATTTTATTAAATAACTTTACCAGCCATATAACAGCTACATCTCATATGCATTTTCATACCTTAATAAGAATCTCATTCAGTCCACATGCTTTTCTTGGTTCAATTCTCAGTTCTTCCTATAAAATAATGATTCAACTCTCCTGACAGAACCATGTTATTTTATATATCTTGGGTATGATTTCGATTAAAGAGGTTGTTAAAGTACGCTTTCCACCTACTTCTGATCTCCTTATCTTTGATCAAAATTTTATAATTTTCATCTTTAATGTACTTACCTGAGCACAAGTCCATTTGTTTTTTCTCCATCATTCGTGCTAATCGATAGATTTTCTTCTTTCCATCAACTGTATCTAACTTCTTATAAGCATCAGTATATATCCTAAATTTAGCCTATTGGATAACTCATTTAACAACATTTTGACTAATTTATATCTCTTTAAGGCATCATCATTCCTATATCTCTCAAGATTTCTATAGGCATTGTGTATAGATCTAACAGCAACCATTACTTTCTCGTTGTACCAAAATATCTCCCTACCTAATGATGCAATACCTTTAAATACACCAAGTTCTTCTATGTCTACCATTCTAATGCAATCTATCATTTTCTTCCATATAACACTCGTGTCCCACTTGAACTCACAATCAGCCTTCTTAAGAACAATTTCTTAGAATTTTCCATATGAATCAATCTTTAATTTTCACCACTTAACCTTAAGATCTATCTTAACTTTGTGGCTCTTTTGCCATTTCGTAAGAGGAAGTTCTAGGATTAACATTTTATACTGAGTAGTTATACTCTCTCTTGATACTACCTTACCATCTTTGTAACATCTTTTATCTATCCTTGTAATCAGAAAAAAAATCTATTTGATTGGTATTCATTCAACTGCTAAAGGTTATCAAGTGTGAATCGCTTTTGTGAAATCAAGTGTTGGCTAACATTAAGTCATAAACAAGTGAGAAGTCCAAATAAAATTCTCCAGCTGCAATTCTATCCCCAAAACCAAAGTCCCCATGCACATTTTCATGACGCGTCATGTTTGAGTACACATTACCATTAAGATCATCCCCCCCAAAAAATATTTCTCCAACATGTATATTTTGTACTACATCCTACAAATCCTTGTTTATTTGCATCATCCAATCCTATTTATGGTGCATAAATACTAACAATGTTCATCACCTTCTCTCCTAACATCAATTTAACATGCGTATTCTTGTCATTTTTTCTTCTTACGTCCACCACATTTCATTGCAATTCTTTATCAATTATTATTCCAATCCCATTTTGATTTCTCTGCTTACCGATGTATGAAAGCTTATAGCCCCATGGTCCAATAGCCTTCTTACCCATCCATTTAGTCTCTTGAATGGATAAAATATTAAGTCTCCTCCTAAACATGACATAGCTATATTCTCCTAACTTCCCATCTAGAAATCTTATGTTCTAAGATGATAATCTAATCTTTTAGGTGTGGACTAACTAACATCTATGAAGTTTATCAATTGAAATATTTTTGCAATTATTTGTGAATTTCTAAAGATATTTGTAAATATGATATTTTAAATTGTTTTTGCTCATTAGTTTGTAACTTGTGTTGACATTCAAAGAATTGTTAAGGTTTTCTTTAAAAAACATGTAAGTTTATTAATACAAGAATTGTAGTGAATTTCAATACTACGGTCTAATTGTTAGACTCTTTTTTGCCTAACCTTGTTCTGTTTTTGGATCTTTAAGCAAGCGTTGAATATAGCATTGATCTGGGGTTGAAATTTAAATGGACGTTGCAGCACAGACACCCCTGCTGGAATGTCATGTCATGGTGAATGCATGCATGCATTCACATGTAGCATGTGCAATTTATAGAATTTTTCATGTGTCATTGTGTCATGCCTATGTGGGCATGGCCGTATATGGTCTGAACCCAACTATTTCCACTTAAACTTGACCGTACCTAGAAACCCAAAATTTAAAGGCTTGACAAGTTGGTCAGGTTGTAACCCACAACCCACAACACCCACCCCACCCACCCCCCCCCCCCCCCCCCCCCCGCCCCACAAAAAAAAATTAATAATAAAAAAAAAACCGCCCCATGGCACCACCCAAAAAACAGCAACAGCGGCGGCAGACACACACAGGCAGCATGCATGCAAGTCATATCTCTATGGCCTAGAGGAGGCACTGGATAACATAACCAACCAAATTAACCATACATACTACTAAATAAATTATACTGTACCATCTTCAATGAACAAAGATGACAAAGTCAAGAAGAGTATATTGTTATAATGGATGAATAATAAGACATTGAGATAATGCACATTCAAAATCCAGTTAGTAACATCCTTAATTGAATTATGAATTTTAATTTCATTGAATTTGTGTTATTGGGGTTTTCACAAGACCATGTCTGAAACCGACATCGATTAAGTGGAACCAAGGCCAAACACATCCGAGGTCACACTGATAGATTTGGGAAAGGTTATAAAAAGGATCCAGGTCCAACCCGACCAAGTTGCAATCCAAGTTGTGTGTATATTTTTTGGCTTTATGAACTGCAGTTGAAGGTATGTCGTATTGGAACAATACTTCTGTTGCAGTTAGTTGGCAGACTTTATTGATATCATAGTTACTAATCATATTTAACCTTTTCGCTGGCTGCTCGATATGCAAGTCCGCCCATAAAAATTGAAGAATGATTATTATGATATTGATGTTGTTGTTTTGTTTTATATCTGCTAATCTTTACTTCATAAGAGGTAATGTACATGCTTACATATTGAGGCATTTTTAGACATAATGAGAAAAGAAAGAGCATGCAAAAGTGTGAATAATGCAGTGGAGAAACTTAAATGTCTTACAGATGAAAAAGAAGCCTAATCAGCAATATTGACTAAGATTCTTTAAAAGATCCAGCACTAAAAAAGAAAAATATGATAATATAAAATCATGACTCAGTAAAAGAAGTAAAGAGATGAACCATAATTGTAAGAAATTGGCAGAACATGTTATCCATTATCATACATACACATGCACGAGATTAATGGGCATCAAGTGGTAATTAAAAGTTCTCTTAATTACAGCTAATCTAATATGATGGTCTATCATTAGGTGAGCAAAATGAAACATACTTCTCGTTTCTTTTGCTCCACCCAAATGAGAGATTGGCATGCTAGTTGTGACTAAAGAAACCTTAGTTGCCACCGACATACATACATACATACATACATACATACATACATGAGATAAATGGGAATCAGGTGGCCAAGGAGGGAATCCCCTCCTTGGTCACCATCCAAGCCACCTTTCCCTCCTTGGCCACCATCCAAGCCACCCACCCCACGTGTAGGGGTGTGGGCCCCCCCATCCTGATGGGTGATGGGCAGCATGGATGATGGCCAAGGAGGGAACCCCCTCTGTGGCCACCTGATTCCCATAAATATACTAGCAAATAACCCGTGCACACGTGCACGTGGACTAGAAAAAAATGGTCGGGAAGGGGGGAAGAAAAAAGTGTGGGTGTGTGTGTGGAGGGTCCAGGGGCAAAAATGTAAAACCAGGGGTTGTATATGCACAATTCCCCCACCTCTGCTCTTATCTTTCAAAATCTCATCACAAAATTCCACCACATCTATATACTCTTGTCCAAATTCTCTTATCCAAATTCTCTTGTCCAAATTCTCTTATCCAATTTCTTTTGATAACATCTCTATTTTATAGAATAGATGTATGTATATGAATGTATGTATATGTATATATGTATATGTATATATGTATGTATATATTCTTGTCCAAATTCTCTTATCCAATATCTCTTGTCCAATTTCTTTTATCCAATTTCTCTTGATAACATCCATATTTTATAGAATAAATAGGCATAACCCGTGCCCAGAGGGCACAGAGGCAGTCGTCGCCCAGGCGCAAATGCGGAGAGAAGCGGTCGCCAAAGTGAAAAAAGCGTGGGTGTGAGTGAGAGAGAAGGGTCAGGGGAAAAAAGAGGAAAAAGCAGGGACTAAAATGTAAATAAAATCACCAAAAACACATCCCAAACCCAAGTCCATAAACACACCCAACCCTCTGGGACGTCCCAGTCAGCAACAAAAAATATGACTGGGCCAAAACTGCTACGTGGGACAAAACTGCCACGTGGGACAAAGTTCGTGAATTCATTGTCCTAGTCATCAAGCCCTTATCCTAGTCATAAGCCCCATTTGTCCTAGTCACTTATCCTAGTAGGACAACATTCAAATTCTTCGTCAAATATAGAATAGATGTATGTATATGTATGTATATGTATATATGTATATGTACATATGTATGTATATATATGTATGTATATACTATTGTCCAAATTCTCTTATCCAATTTCTTTTGTCCAATTTCTCTTATCCAATTTCTCTTGATAACATCCCTATTTTGTAGAATAAATAGATATATATATATATAGAACAATGGAGAAGTGCTGACAGCGCTGTCAGCGATCTGACATTGCTACATATTTTTTTAAAAAATTTTTTTGCAATTGGTAGATATACTTGTTAGGTAGCTCTCCACAAATTTTCAGGTCGATCCAACACCGTTTGAGCCTCCGTTCATCGATTTCAAAAACGTTGCGCAAAACTGTGTTGTCCACAGTTTTACGCAACGTCTTTGAAATCGATGAACGGAGGCTCAAACGGTGTCGCGCAACGTCTTTGAAATCGATGAACGTAGGCTCAAACAGTGTTGGATCGACCTGAAAATTTGTGAGAAGCTACCTAACAAGTATATCTACCAACTGTAAAAATTTTTACAAAAATACTCTAACGACCCCAGATCGCTGACAGCGCTGGAAAAATTTCCAGCGCTGTCAGCACTTCTCCATTATTCTCATATATATATGAGGGAAATGTGCCTGAGGTTGACCTCAGGCAGCAATACATGCGCACCCTCCCCCCCCCCCCCCGCTGTTCGAGGTTTGTAAGTATTTTTTTGAATTTTTTTGCAGTGGGTAGATATACTTGTTATGTAGCTCCCCACAAAATTTCAGGTCTGGACAGTTTTGCGCAATGTTTTTGAAATCGATGAACGGAGGCTTAAACGGTGTCGGATTGACCTGAAATTTTGTGGGGAGCTACATAACAAGTATATCTACCCACTGCAAAAAAATTCAAAAAAATACTTAAAACACCCAAACAGCGGGGGTGTGCGCAGGTAGAAATACCTGAGGTCACCCTCAGGTACAATTTTTGCTCTATATATAGGTTGACTATGATCCATTCGGATGGATCAAACATGCGGATCCATCCAAGTGGAATTTAAAATTAGACAATGTAAATAGAAAATCCGACCGTTGGATGTGATCTAACATGTCTAAACTACCTTCAAACAAAATTTCAATTAATTTGGACATGTTTTGCCCATGCATCAAGTGGCTGCAAAATCAATGTTTTTGAATAGTTATAAAATCGGCGAATTTTACAACCACTTGATGCATGGAAAAAACATGTCCAAATTAATTAAAATTTTGTTTGGAGGTAGTTTAGACATGTTAGATCGCATCCAACGGTCGGATTATCTATTTACGTTGCCCAATTTTAAATTCCACTTGGATGGATCCGCATGTTTGATCCATCCGAATGGATCCTAGTCAACATATACATATACATACATATATATATGTATGTATATGTATATGTTGACTAGAGGATCCATTCGGATGGATCAAACATGCGGATCCATCCAAGTGAAATTTAAAATTGGGCAACCTAAATGGATAATCCATTCCGTTGGATGCGATCTAACATGTCTGAACTACATACAAAAAAATTCAAATGATTTAAACATGTTTTGTCCATCCATCAAGTTGGTGCAAAATCAATGTTTTTGAATAGTTATAAAATCGACTAATTTTGCAACCACTTGATGGATGGACAAAACATGCCCAAATCACTTGATTTTTTTTTGTATGTAGTTTAGATATGTTAGATCGCTTCCAACGGAGTGGATTATCCATTTAGGTTGTCCAATTTTAAATTCCACTTGGATGGATTCACATGATTGATCCATCTGAATGGATCCTAGTCAACCTCATACATACATATATATATACATATATATATATAGTCAGGCATACAAAACTACCTACCTTATACTCAAATATACATACAATTATACAACCATATAGAAAGCTAGATAAAATTTCCAATCCCCTGTCCCAGTGCTCTCCGAGGCGAGTTGGGGGCGATTCGTGCCTTGCTCCCCCCGTCGGAGGCTCTGTCCTCCTCCGACAGTCCCGATTGTTTCCATGCCCTCGTTTTGTTCCTCTAACTCTATATTCCTTGTTCTATTCCCCCTGACGCTGGTGGGGCTTGTGATTTCCTTCACATGGCCTTCCAGCTCCGATGTCTCTGGTTTTTCTTTGTTGGGCAATGATGATCTCAGGGCTGCAGACGGCATGGCTGTGATGGCAAAAGACGATGATGCAAATCGTTCTTGGATCCCGGTGACTTATCGGCGGCGGCGTGGCAAGCAGCAACTCCCCCAGCCGGGACGAAATCTGGGGTTCCTGAGCGGAGAGGGTTGGCTCGTGGCAGGGGGCTATTGGGCTCCTCCCCCTCTATGACCATTTCTCAGCAGAATTCGAGGCCCTCCTCCCTCCTTGGCGTGGCCCCCTCCATCCTAGGTTCGGGGCGGCCAGAGACACGTAGGGTGTTCAACACTATGCCTCAAAGAGCTTCTACATCCATCCCTCGCACTTCTTACTCTACAACTCCCTCTTACAGCGACATCTACTCCGTCAGGCGCTCTATCTCCTCCGAGTGAGCTTCACTCCTGCCATCCGCGGCTAACCGACTCTGGGGTGGTCGTCCCTCTTCCCCCGCGAAAGCTACAGCTGATACTGGCCGCTGGGCTTGCACGCTCGTTGGTGGTGGTTGGTGACAGACCTTATTTTGGCCACCTGCGTTCTCGGGTTGGTCAAGCTTGTAAAACTAAAGGTGACGTCCGCATCCACACCCAGAAAAATGGCTTCTTTTTCTTTCAATTCGCGGATGATGTGGACTGTTTGGTGATTCTTCATAGGGGTGTGGCTCTATGATGGTCGCTTGATTGTCTTGCGGTGTTGGTCCCCTGACATTGGGCTCAACCGCGATCTCATCTCTGCTATACCGCTATGGATTCGATTCCCGAACCTCCACAACCAATTTTGGTCTACGACCATTATTGGGAGACTGGCCAGTGCCATTGGGAATCCCTTGTTTACTGATGAGGCGACTGCCTCAGCCTCCCGTCTGGCGTACGCCCGATGCTTTGTGGAGATTGATTCTAACTCGCCATTCCCCGACTCAGTTTCTGCCTTACTCCACGATGGTAGTACTCTGGCTATCCCCGTCCAATATGAGAGCCCCCGCTGCTCTCACTGTCATTGCTTTGGCAATGACATCACTTACTGTGCATCTCCGACGAAGTCATCTGACACCTCCTTGGCTGAGCCATCTCACCTCCTCCACAGACGCCTCTGCTCCCTACTGAGCCCAAGATATCTCCACATCTGCCTACGGCTGTTACTGGCCCGACACTGGTGAGCGGCCAGCTTCTCCGTCTCTCAGTGATCCCGCTTCTGGGTCCTCAGAAGCTGACCGTCCCCTGGGGGAAGCCACCCTGCTGCAGCCTCACCGCTCTTCCTCATGAGCACTCAGCTTACCCAGTCCCCTCTGCCAACCCCCCTGGCCTGAGCGTTGAGACTGTTGTTACCTCCACTCCTCCATCTGATGGCCCTGATTCGTTATCTTTTGATGCTGCTAGTCACCTGGATGTCGATGCCCTGCAGCAACCTCTCTGTCCTACTTCTGAGCCCCATTTCGATAAGGTCATGTCCTCTACTGTGCACTCCCCCACCAGTCTCTCTGATGCTTCGCCCAAGCAATCTCCCTTGCCAGCTGTATGTATTCCTCTCTCTGTGGATTCTTTTGTCGATGCACTGTTAGCTGCTTCTGTGGTTGATGTGATATATTGCATGATACTATGTTGGGGGATGGTGATGTTGGGTGTCTGGATAGTGTTGGGAGGATTTACCTGATGCTATGTTGGAGGAGGGTGAAATTGTGAGCCTGAGCATGTTCTGTTGATGGATTGTGATGCTGGGCGGTTGAAGAGAACGTTGTGGCGGATGCTTTAGCTAGCCCTTCTACTCTTCCTTCCCCCTTGCCCCTCTCCCCCTCCTGTCCTGTGAACCACACTTCCTCTTCCCCCACCCTCCACTCCCCTTCTAGCCAATATACCGCTCCCCTTAGCCCCCACTCGACCCCTGCAAACCCCTAAGTCCCGACTGCTTCCCCACCTCCTCCCAGATCGTCCAATCCTCCCCCTAAAGTCATACCCAACCTCGAATGGCTAACCGTGTTTGATGAAATAGTCGAAAATGACCAAACCTATTATCCCCCGAAGCCTTGGTCTGCCCTGGGTGACAAGAAGTAAAGCAGCCCACCCCCTCTTGATTAATGTCTATTCTTGTCTGGAATGTCTGTGGCTTTAATTCTAAGACCCGGCATAGGGATATTACCCACTATCTAGCTACATATAGGCACTCTCTTGTTGGTCTTCTTGACCCCAAGATTATGGACCCCAATGGTGATAAGGTGTCCTCGTGCTTCCCTAAGAAGTGGAACCTCTTTCACTATTATGACTATGTGGGCAAGGGCCATATTTGGGTTTCATGTGAACTGGTAGTTTGGGATTTTTCTAGAATCTCTGCTTCTGAGCAACACATCTTCCTCCTCTGTAAGAATGTGAATGGGTTCACTACTTACATCACCATTGTCTATGCTTCCAACTTGGTGTCTAATTGGACTAGGCTGTGGAGCTCCCTTACCATGGACAATAATTATTTTGTCGGTTCTCCTTGGGCGGTGCTTGGGGACTTCAACTCTACGAGATTTATCAATGAGTTGGTTGCCGCATTTCCCCCTCTTTGCTGGAGGACTTTCATGACTGTATCGTGGCCCGTGGTCTAGAGGACATTAGGAGCGTTGGGAACTCCTTAAGATGGAGTAACTGCAGTACAGATGATGGCCGCATCTCGTGTCGTCTTGATCGGGCCCTCTCTAATGCACCCTAGATTGAAGCCCTCTCAGATTCCTTTGTTAACTACCTTGCTCCCGGAACTAGTGACCACTCTCCCCTACTTCATCATATTATTACCTCCATCAACACTGGACCAAAGCCTTTCAGGTTCTTCACTAACTTTCTATAACTCCCTGGTTTCTTCTCTGTCATGCTCCCCGTTTGGCATAACCATTATGCAGGGTCCACCTTGTCTCTAAACTCAAAGCTCTCAAAGTGACCCTAAAGTCCTGGATTGGCTCTCGGGGCGGCCGTCCTTGCTCTGTTGCTATCAGGTAGACGCTTGAATCTATTAGATGATCTCCCAATTTCACCTATGATTCGGCCCTTCAGGTGGAGGAGCGTGCCCTTAACTAGAAGCTTATCTCGGCTCTGGATGGTGAGGAATGCCATGCAAGACAAAGAGTAGACAGACTTGGTTATCTCAGGGGATCATAATGCTAAGTTTTTCTATGCCTCGATCAAAGAGAGAGCTTCCCGGAATAGTCTTCTGCATTTAGACTCTTCTGAGGGGGATCCTGTTTCTAACCTCCGTAAGCTTCGCGTTGATGTCGTTGACTTCTACTCCGACCTCTTCTCCCAGGACTCATATTAGGACACCTTTCCTAATGTTGTGGCTAAGAACATCCTCTCTCCTGAAGCCTCTTTATGGATTGGCTGTGACGTCACTGATGAGGAGATTAAGGAGGCCATGTTTTCACACGACAAAGGTAAGTCTCCCGGTCCGGATGATTTCTATCAACTCTTCTTCCAGGAGCTCTGGGGCGTTGTTGGCAGAGATGTTCTGGCCGCTGTCTACTCCTTCCGTTTGGGCAAGATTCTCCACCAAATCAACCACACTTTCCTAACCTTAGTCCATAAATTCCCCTTGGCGGCTTCTTTGGCAGATTACAAACCTATCTCCTACTGCAATGTCATATACAAGATCATCTCTAAAGTCCTTAGCCGTCGCATTGCTAAAGTTATCCATGAGCTTATTTCTTGGAATCAATCCGCCTTCATCAAGGATTTGCTCATCTCCGACTCGTCCATGCTTGCTCATGAAATTATTCGGAACTTCTCCACCTCTGCGGGGGCTAGGGCATGCAACCAGCTTGACTTGAGGAGGCATTTGACAGTGTTAACAGGGAATCTATTTACTTCTTCTTGCATCGCATGGGCTTCCTCACAGCCTTTATATATTGGACCCGGGAATGTATCTCTTCGGCCTCTCTATTTTGGTTAATGGCTCTCCCACCGGCTTCTTTTTCTGGTAATAGAGGGATTCGTCAGGGGGACCCATCTCCCCCTTCATCTTTGTCATTGTCATCGAGTTCTTCACCTTTCTCATGGACGTTGCTTGCATTTCCAAGGCTATTCGTCCCCCGAATCGGGAAGGTTTGGGGGTCCCTTCCCACTTCCTCTTCACCGATGACGTCCTCGTCTTCTGTAAGGTTGACCCGTCCTCTTTTGCGGCCCTCGACCGCCTCCTCTCTGAATTCCACAACTTCACCGGGCTTGAGGTTAACAAGGGAAAGAACCGGACCATTCTTAGTACGGGATGTGTCTCTGGTGGGGAGCTTGTTGACATCCTGGGCATCCCTATCGAAACCCCTCCTGTCAAATATCTCGGTCTTCCGCTCTCGCCTATATACCCCTCGGCCAAGATGTACTCTGGGCTCCTGGACAAGTGTAGGGCTAAGCTCTCGGGGTGGTCCTCTAGGCTTCTTTCCATTGCGGGACGTATCGAGCTTGTACGCAATGTCATTCATGGCATCATTTCCTATTGGATCCAATCATTCCGCATCTCGAGCTCCATCCTTTCGACTATTGACCGTATGTGCAAAGACTTTATTTGGGGATCCAAGCTCCACCTTGGGAAGTGGGAGGACATGTGCCGTCCTAAAAGCGAGGGTGAAAATGGCCTCCGTAACCTTAGAGATGTGGGATTGCCGGCAAGTATTAAGCTCTTATGGCGTCTCCTCCACTCCTCCCCCGGGCCGAATATATGAGGGCGTCGTGCATGAGACACTCCACTTTTCCTCTGTCGGTCTAGCTTGCTTGATTCTGGAACTTGGAAGCACATTCTCTGTGGGCGGGAGGTTGCTTCTGCTAGTCTGACATGTTGTGTTGGTGATGGACGAACTACTTCCTTTTGGTTCGATCCTTGGCTTCCATGCAGTCCTCTGGCTCGGTTGTGCCCTCCCCCCTCCCTCAGATGTATCATCGTGTGTCAGACTACTGGAGTGGTACCTCCTGGAGCCTCCTTGATTGCCTGATGCCTTTTGCTTCTCATTTCCCGGAGGTCGTGCTCCTCGAGGCTCCTGACTCTTGGGATTGGAGCTCTAGCTCTGGATGCACCCTTCGCTCCGCCTGGGACTTTGTTCGCTCTCCCGTGCCTCCCTTCCAACTGTGATCCGTGATTTGGTTCCCTCGGCACACCCCCAAATTTATGGTCTCTCTTCTTTGGGCTCTCACCGACAAGCTCCATACCGCTCATCTGCTGGCCCGCAGGGGCATTCTGGTCTCTACCGTCTGCGTCTTCTGCAATGTTCACCAGGAAAAGGCCGGCCACCTCTTCTTCCGCTGCGACTATAGTGACTTCATTTGGTCCTCCTGCAAGCTCAAGCTCGGTATTCCCTCTTGCTCCAAATCTCTCCATGTTGCTGCCCACCTTCTGCGGTGTATGTTTGGAGCAAAAGGGTAAACCAAGATTGTGGGATGGCTATCTTTGTGTGTCCTCTCTGCTGTTGTCTGACACGCCTAGAAGGCGTGGAACAACCGTGTTTTCGACTCGCGACCGCTACCCAAGACGTCCCTGATGGCTCTAATGTCCCTAAATGTCGTCGCGCTTTCCTCCTCCTTTTTGTCGGATGAGAAGGATGTTGCTGACGAGTCGGCCGTTAGTAACTGGGGCCTGATATGGGGCCTTCTTTTCCTGGCCCTTTTTGTTGCTTGGGTCTCCGCTTATTGCATGTATTTGGTGACTGCTGCCCAACCTCTCTCACTTTGTAACTTCCCGGCGACTGCCTTAGCGAGCCGTGTACTTTTGTTCATACATATATGATATACACACTTATTTTCTAATATATATATATATACACTAGTCATAACCCGTGCCCGCGGTCACGGTTCATTTAAGATTTTCACCCGCGAAATCTTTGTTCCCCAAAAAATTATTTACACAGCCAAAATTTAAAAGAACAAATTATCGTAAAAATATTTAGCGGCACGGGCGCCTTCGGAAAAATATAAAAGAACAACAAATTCGGCGCGGAACAACAAATTAGCGTAAAAGCGGGCGCCTTCGACACGGGCGCCTTCGGTGCAGAACAACAAATTCGGCGCGAAACAACAAATTAGCATAGAACAACAAATTCAATGCATGCGCCTTTGGCGCGAAACGACAAATTAGCGTAAAAGTGGACGCCTTCGACGCGGAACAACAAATTAACGTAGAACAACAAATTCGGCGCGGAACAACAAATTAGCGTAAAAGCGAGCGCCTTTGGCGCGAGAAATTATTCTTATATTGTTGCCTCATGCATCGAAGCGACGGTGGGCCCCGCGGTGAGAGAAGAGATCATTCGATCTGCATTGCATTCGATCTGTAGCATTAAGTGCAAGGTAAAGTTTTTCCCTAAATGCATTAATTGCCCTCCGCTATTCCCAAGAAACTTTCATTCCCCAAAAAATTTCATTTTCGCATAAACTTTCATTTCCCAAGAAATGTTTTTCCCTCCCAAAATTTTCACAAACTCTCATCTCAACCGTTAATTTCCCAAGAGTAAATCTTAACCATCCTTCTATCAACATGTTTGTCCTAGTCAGCTTGTCTTAGTCAGCCCTAGGATTCAAAAACAGTTGTGTTTTAATATATAGATTTATATATATATATATAGGTTGACTAGGATCTATTCGGATGGATCAAACATGCGGATCCATCCAAGTGGAATTTAAAGCTAGACAATGTAAATAGAAAATCCGACCGTTGGATGTCTTCTAACATGTCTAAACTAGTTCCAAACAAAATTTCAACTAATTCGGACATGTTTTGCCCATGCATCAAGTGGTTGCAAAATCGATGTTTTTGAATAGTTATAAAATCGGCTAATTTTGCAACCACTTGATGCATGGACAAAACATGTCCGAATTAGTTGAAATTTTGTTTGGAGCTAGTTTAGACATTTTAGAAGACATCCAACGGTCGGATTTTCTATTTACATTGTCTAGCTTTAAATTCCACTTGGATGGATCCGCATGTTTGATCCATCCGAATGGATCCTAGTCAACCTATATATATATATATATATATATATATATATATATATATATATATATATATAGGGATCTTCAAATGCGAAAAAAGGGCTTTTCGCACCGTGCGAAAACAATTTTTTTATTTTTTTGAAATTTTTTTTTTCAAAAATTCTTTTTTTGATGTTTAATCCATACAATTATATACCCCAGAGAAAATAATGGGTGAACCCGTTGGGCATTAGAGCACCCATCCACCCGTTACAAATTTAACGGTCTCAAAACGTGCGAATTTGATGAAATGCCTTGATCGAAGACCAAATGTCATTATTTCTCAACCATTATTTTTTGAGGGGGGTATAACAACATATAATGAGGGTGGAAAAAAGAATTTTTGAAAAAAAAAATTTCAAAAAAAAACTAAAAACATTTTCGCACGGTGCGAAATGTTTGCATTTGAAAATTTTCCTATATATATATATATATATATAGTTAAGCTATGATATATTAAAATGGATCAAATAAATATACCCACCAACCCAAATTGAAAAATGGATAATTCAAATAAACATCAATTTTATTGGACGTGATGTAAAGCATCTAACATACTTACAAATTAAATTTCAAATGACTTGGACATTTTTACCCATACATCATGTGAGTGATAATTTTTAACATTCTAACATGTTGATTTTATTATCACATTTTGTTAGGGTAAAACATATTTACATCATTTAAAATTTAATTTGTAAGCTATTTAAACATTTCGGATCATATTCAATGGAATGGATTTTTATTTGTATTGCATATATTTTTTACCTTTGGATTAGTAGGATTTACATGATCCATCTAAGTGTATCATAGTTTAACTATATACACACATACGTGAGAATAATGGGTATCATATGACATAGAAGATATCTTTCATATGTGATGACATGGTACATTCTCTGTCACAAAGAAAAAGTTCATCACATGCCACCATTTGTACTGTAAAAGAGAATGTGTCATGTCATTGTTTATGAGAGATCGTGCATATGGCATAGGACACGCATAATTTTCTTCATTTAATAGGTTCAAGCAGCTGAAAAGTGGGAGGTTCTGAGTATCTCACTTCTGGACATTACTGGTCATCAAACATAATTCAATATCTCTTCTAGCTTGGAAGGAACGAAGAAAGTATGGAAGGAAAGAAGAAATACAGTAATACAGAAAAATCTGAGGGGGAAGCTTTCCATTCCCTTTCGGTTTCCAAAATACTCGCACGCCATTTCCATGGATTACATAGCCGAAAGTAATGTGTTCTATTTCTATCTGAACCAACAAGAAAATCCATCTGTAGTTGGAAGTCCTATTATTTACCACTAGGCCCAGAATCACAAGCTTCACGTAAAAGCTTTTTCACCACTTCCTTTTTCAAGATAGAACTTCTTTGGAAACCCAGCCACAACTTTGGATAATTTTTTAATAGCACTCAACCTCAAAGGCATTTAAGGTTGTAAAATGGACCGTCTAGAAACAGAAACCAAACCAATATTCTCAATCCAGTACAATCTATTGTTTAAATATTTTGTCATCAAAAGGTGGTAAATAATGTGTTGACACAAATCAGTTTCCCTCATAAGTTTTTGAAGAGAAAGGTCTTCCTTCCAATCACCTGCCATACCACAACTCTACTCAAAAGAGATTATCCAGGCAATGCTTCTGTACCTTACATTTAAAATATACATAGTGGCTTTTACCTATAAAATGGCTTTGCTGCTGGTTGGTAAGGTTGTTCGCTTCATTTTGGTCATTTCACTCAAAAGGAATAATATAATAGCATCGTGACTGATCAAGATGAAGTCACACTGCATGTTATACAGGAAGCATTGGAGTAAAAGCTTTACAGTTTACAGAACAAGCTTTTACAATATCATAAGCAAAGAAGATGATTACCAGCCGCAAAGCAATATTTGGAATGGAAGAAAAGTGGTGCATGAGAGAGACCTTACAGTCAGTTTACGAAGAACTGACCTCATGTTTAAATACCGATAATTTTATTAAAGTGGTGCTTGAAGAACTTTTCATAAAATCAGTTTATGAAGAACTGACCACATGTTTATGAAATCAGTTTATGAAAAGTGGTGCATGAAGAACTACTCATAACCAGTAGCTTATGAAGAACTTGTTGGATATGATAATTGAAGAGCTCTTGTTAGATGCTAACAAATCTGTATGAACGATCTGTTTGCAAGTGTTGTTTATACTTTATGATTTTTGACAGATTGAAAATAATTTTAAAATGCATGAAATATTTTTGAAGAGACCATGAACGCGTGATTTGTGATTATTTGTGGAAGAATGCTATTTGAGATAGTAGATTTATTTTTTAAAATTTTTGAGAATTTTTTGAAGTTCTTTTGTAGAGAATTTTTGGGATTTATTTAACAATTTTCCTCTAATTTTTATGCCCAAATCTATTCTATTTCCCAAAACATTAATACAACGCAGACATCAGCCCAACTGAATAATTCTTTAGAATTTTGTTTGGCCCAAAAAGAATTACTATGCAGCTTAGCAGCCCCACCCCCCCCCCCCCCCCCCCCCCCCCCGGGCCGGGAAAAAAATCACCCCACACACAATATGTACGCATGTGCACCTGCACACCATGCGACCCATGCTGCGTGACACGGGCGATGTGCAAACAGATGGATGCGCGTCACACGTCGTGCCCATGACGAATCCGGCCTCAATCAGACAGTTGAGATACTGCACATGCTGTTAGAAGTTGATATGGAGTCGGAATTGCAAATGGGTGTAGAATCTGAATACAACTGGGATCATACACTGGTTGATGTGTTTCGGTTTTAATTTAAAGGCTATTTACGAGCATTTTATCCAGGTTTTTTTGAACATTCGAGAGTCTATCCTTAAGAGCATATTTTGCCATACCAGCAACAAAAACTCAGAAAAAACAGAGAGCCTTCAGATATATTTTAAGAGTCAAAATCAAGAAAATGACATTATTGAATATTGCTCAATTCACATAAAAAAACAGTTTCTTCAAAGTTGTTCATGCAACTTTAGAGCTATACAATACAACTAAGAACACTCTCAAGTACAAGGACAAGCACATCATATCAGCACAAATGAAGCTTCACATCTCAGATTTTCTAAACTTTCTTTAGCTTTTTTTGCGTTAATTTTTTGATGTTTGTATTTTCTTTCTATTTTGAACTCTAGTTTTAATTAGGATTTCTAATTGTGAGGTATCAATCAGGGTGCTTGATTGTAGGGTTTCAATTAAGTGGTAGAGCTATTTTAATGATAGACTAGAAATTACCCGTGCACTTTGTGCACGGGACCCCCCAAAAAAAACAAAAAACAAAAAACAAAAAAAAACCTGACAAAATCAAGACTCTGGACCCAAACCGGATCAAGTGGAAAGAGTTGGTGTGAGTGTGTGTATCGTCTGATTGGGGGTGTGATGTTGAATTTGTTTTTGGGTGTTATTTGAATTGAGGGGTGTTTGTGGGGTTTTTGAATGGATTTTGGGTCATTGGGTTGCGGTAGCGTCCCATGTGGCGATGTGACATTGCCATATGGGACAAACATGCCATATGGTGCAAACCTCCTCTGTTGTGTAATAGATTTCTAATTGTGAGGTATCAATCAGGATGCTTGATTGTAGGGTTTCAATTAAGGGGTAGAGCTATTTTAATGATAGATAACATAGGCGGAATTGGATGAATATACGGTGTATGTTCCGGTAGGATTGGCCGAGTTACAGGGTGTATGCAAGAATTGTTATTATCACTAAATATAGTTTTGAGGGATACGAGTATGTTATTTTAGTCGAATTTTAACAAATCTCTATGTTCTGATGTGTTTGATTTTTATTTTTGAACTTATTATATTGCATATGTGGTTGTCATACACAATTTGACGAAGTACTCTACTAATATCCCCTCTAGAGTGTATTTTTTGATCCTACAGAACTGACCACATGTTTAAATAACAAATAATTTTATAAAGAACTGACCTCATGTTGCAATGTAGATAGTTGATCATTCGGATATTGGCTTTGATATTTAATGAAATGGAAGGTGAAATAGCCCAGAGAAACCTTCAAAATTGTCATTATAATTTCAAAGCATCAAATTTCTCAAATCAAATAAGCTTATGAGGAACTACCACTTGTTTTGTCTTGTAATCAATCTTCTAACAGAAACCATCATATATACCAGACTCATCAATTGCTATACTACATTAAGAGTTTATCAAATTTGATCAGATATATTTGCCGCTGTGAATTCTGTATTAGAAACTAAGTAGGCTCTGCCAACTTTACCTGGCAAATTCATTCTGATAGTTTACTTAGACAGGAATGTCCTGTTGTTAACATTTAAGTCAGATTACCAAAAACGGGGACCTTGTTGCCTATGGAGCCACCTTGTATCTTAGAATCATGCCTGACACATAAGCCATCTAGGCTGCTGCTTAGGTCCACTGGAACTTTGAGAATGCTTTCAAATAGTAGGAGCGTGAGGGAAAATTAAGAACACAACAGCAGTTTTGTAGAGCTAACTGGGGAGTCAGTTTATCATAAGAGCATGAGGGCAATCAAAATTATGCTACTTCTGGCAATATTCCGATTAAAGTGGATGCTGCAATCATGATTCATCTAGCATGTTTTTACATATACATTTATTCAATCTCATTTAGGCAGTTTCACAATGGTATCTGCTGAGCAATGACATACTTCCCACCTTGGGGTATATACCATCTAGTGCATCTTCTCTTTAAAATATTACTTTAAAAATTAATTTCACCACAGTACAAGGGACAAATGTATGGAAAAATATTAGAACCCATCGATCAAAATATATGATAAATAATGCATCAGACCATACTCCTCAGCACCCCCATTGCTTTAAGGTCTCGATTCTTATTCCCTCCATGTACACCACTCCTAGCGACAACTCCTCTGATAATCTATATGGTCATAAATGATTGTTTATATACAATGTAGATTATGTAGGAAAATCGATCTTAATTCTTATTCCTACCAAATAATATATGATATGGAACAACTAATTTATGGAATGGACTGAAAAGAAATTGGATATCTATTCAACAAATGAAACACTTTTGGTCTAAACTCTGAAGAGCAAGCGGTACTTCGGCAACAAGAAAATCCCAGATAGATATTCACATAGCAAGAAAATGGATCAATTAAATGACAGGCTCATTTAGAGAGAACATAGGCAACTCAACATAATTGATAGCTGATCCTCTTAACAAGCCCCATGGCTTCAAACCCTAACCATGCCTGACCTTCTGCCAAAAGGCTCCCTCGCTATTTCTAATTTAAAGAGAGAGAGGTCTATTGTGAAATGCGTTGATTCCTTGACCTCATCAGTGGTGATTGGTGAGTCTAACGCTGAATATAAGGCAATAATCGCAAAATGTTTGTACATTAGATGACCCAAGGCATAAATAATGACTTAATGACCAAACATTTTGGTAGCATGGTCATTTTTAAAAAAAGCCTCTCCCCCTCCCCAAAAAGAAGCAAAACAAAATACAAAACAAAACATAGATTCCACCATACATGAAACAAACCCAAGCAAAAGAGCATTGTAGTTTACAATAGTGAGAAGGAAAACCATAAAATATTAGACTAAGTCTGTTTAAGGTTATAAATCATATTACATACATCTAGGAATCTAAGACGAACTGATATCTGTCTCTGTTTCTGTAGCATTCTTCAGTAATTGTGTAACTGTATTTGATCAATTCCATTACATTTTCCAGTACTAGTTTAAGTAATTAATATCATATGATATAGGACAAAGAACACATGTTTTGGGCCATGATAAAGTAAATCATGCTCTCAGGCTCTAGATCAAGACAGCATGCAGCATAGTTCAATATCACACATACAAGTCAACATAATTATATTAAAATACCTAATGTTAAACTAGATACAGACCGTCAAAACACTCCCAACTTCTGACCATATAAGCCGTAATGGCAGAAACAGCATGCACAACTGCTTTTAAGTATGTGTGCACCTGCTTAAGTGCGGCCAAATACACATGTGCACAAGCCCAATACAAAGCCAATTAACTTGATACCTCAGCTTAAATATTATCATCATCTTTTCCTTTACTGTTATCCATCTCATCTCTCATCTCTCATCTCTCATCTCTCTTACCTCAAATTAACTGCACACTTGGTAACTTAATTATCCAAATACATTTTTACAAACTTGTGGGATTGGTGTTAATCGCTTTAATTTTATTTTCTACAAGGATAATTGATAGCCCTAATTGTTAATTGATATGTCTATGGTCATCAATTAATTTTCGCTTGACTTTGAGCGCTCCTTGTTAATCATCTTCATTTATATCAGGGTCTTTTGTGAAATACTTTTGATTTTATACATTTATCTGATTTTCTTTTTTTGAATCATGAAGCTGCAGATTTTAGAACCGGTAAGTTCAACAAGAGAATATGATGGTATTTGTGTCATAGATTCCTGCAAGGATTTTACTCAAAATTAACTTGAGTCCTAATTGGCTTTGGGTTTTACTTCTTGTATTTTCTTTTTGGGTGAGTTCTATGTTGACTAGCAGTAGTTTGGTTAAAATTATGAGTGCTTGTTTGATTTAGAATAAGAATATTTGGTTTAGTAAACATAAGGGATCTTGGGTTCAATTGTGGCAACGAGTTTTATGGGAACATTGATTTGGTATAGGAATTTTTAATTTAGCATAAATAAGGGGTCTTGCATTCAATAGTGGCAATAAGTTTTGTGGGAACTAGTTAAAGCTTTATCTTGATAGGTTTTGAGAGGTTTTTTCTAGAATATTACATTTTTCTTTTTTGAAAATCTGGTTCTATGGATGGTAAAATAAAATTAGCGAAAATTCATCTCTCAACATTATGATTTATTTTATTCTGCGTGTTTTCCTCTCTATAACACTTTCTTTAGTTCTTTGAATAAATACACATCTAAGAATTCTACGAAAAATGCATGACTACGAATGATGGATAAACTATATATCATAATTGAAACATGTATTTCCTATTTTATGGAATGAACGTTAGAAGCATGATGTTATACTAATTCTAATTTCACAGAACGAAGAATATAAATTCCAATATGAATGGTGCAGCATTTCAGAGATTTAATTTGGCGAGTAGCATATGATAAACACTTATGTAATAGTTCTGCTGAAGAAATACATAGGAAATCAGAGTTTCAATGAAACACCTAGCCATGGCATGCATTAGCGTTTTACGCATGTAGCTAGGTAAATGCAGGGTTGTAGGCATTGTGTCCAACTTTGCTGATGTTATGGCTCGAATCCCAGCTCACAAGCACTCACGTTAATAACAGTAAAGAGGCAAGGCAAAAGGTGGGAAATTAGATTAAATATGATAGAACGGCAGACTTAAGTAGGGACCTTCACTTTAGGGTTCAGATTGGATTTCATGATTATTTCTTTATGTATTCTATAAAATTGATGTTCCTTTGTCACAACAAGCGGTATCAAAGCCCACGATGAAGATTCTCATGCCAATTTAAAAGCATGGAGAAGAAACAAGGTGCCAGTACGGATGCAGCTCATGTTATAGTGGGATCATTACCATAAAATGGCTGTAATTTTATTTATCAAACCCTAGTTTATCACCAAATTCGCAAATCTACCACCATAAAACCCTAATCTCTTCCCTTCCCATCAGATTTTAGCCTATATTTGAAAAGGAAAAAAAATATGCTTATATGGTTAGATATGACTGAAGAAAGAATATGTTTACATGGGTAGATATGATTGATCCCAAGTCTAATGGGAGTCTCTCTTGGTTTCATGACTATTTTCCACAAATCCACAAAGTTGATATCTTTGTCACAACATCCACAAAGTTGATAACTTTGTCACAGTCTTTTTCCACAAAGAAGAAAAAAGAAACCCTGATCAACTAAAATATTATTCATATTCTTCAACTTTACAATTTAAAATTAGCTAAGTTGCACATCTGAATATTCCCCCAAAAATTCTGGTTGGAGTTTTTAGATGAAATTCTTAACGTTGGTAGCGTATAGAATATTTAACTTGATTCTCTAGGATAAGCGCAAATTGAAACTTATGAGTGATACAATCTCGATATGTTGTTATATTTCCCAAACATACGTACAGTATCCTTTAGCAATGACATTAACCAAATAGATCTAGAAAGAATTATTATCAGCATTGAAGACCAAAGTAAAAGGGAAACAAATAGAGAAAAAAGACTAACCTTGTTAAGATAATTCATTTGCGTGATCACACATGTTAGCACCACCAGGACAAAAAACCATGTCTCTGAATAAATTAATTGATTTGAACCCTCAAAAGTAAGCTTGAGAGCAGTTCCCACAGCTTTAACACTCATAACCTGAGTAACAGTAACTTGTAAGTATGGATGAAGAAATTCAAATGCAAAAATTAGGTAAGTTTTATATTATAATTGACGCGAAATGGGGATAGCAAAGCCACAAGCTAGAATACTAAACGTTGGAGAAGAAACTCTTACTGACAGAGAGCCCATTAACGAACAAATGCCTATGTATACCAAAACATTGGAATGGCCATAGCGCGGAACAAAATGGAGAACTAACACAAAGGCCAACATGATTACCGAAGCCACATACAGCAGGAAAGCTGAAAACCAACCAAGCAAAACAATATGCAAGTATCATAAAGAAGTCCATTAGTGAAGAATGCAACATGGAAAAAAAAGGACCAGAGCAGTCTATTTGAACAGTAAAATGGCAGGGAGAATTTCTTACGTGTTTGAGTTGCCATGCTCCATATTTCCTGGACCGATGTAATTGCTCTCTCCTGCGGTGCATGAACGACAATGACAATGGACCCAGCAATGCACATCACACAGCCAAGAATCCCAAGACTGTGCAGCTTCTCTTTCAACATGAAGTGAGCCAAAACAGCACTGATAATGAAAATGTGGATATTTTCATGATTCTTCATACATTGTTTTAAGATCATTTGGTAATAGAAGGATGAGTATACCTGACAATTATACTTAATGCACCTAAAGGAGTAACAAGAACTGCAGGAGCGAATGCATATGCTACAAAATTAGCAACCTCTCCCACTATCACTGAATCAAATGCATAATAAAGTTAGCCAGTAGAAACAAGCAGACTCCCGCAAAGATCAATGATACTAAATGTCAGAATAAACAGTACATCCCCCCATTTCTACCGCTGAAACCAAAATAAACGAGGCCATGAACGCAAGGTGGGAGGGGAGGTGGGAAGATGAATATTAGTCTCCCAACTAGGAGTTACATTTCCTACAGCAAAACATAATTTGCAGCCATTTCACAGCATAGCTAATCTAGTTGGCAACTTGCAGAATAGAACATGTTTAGTCGTTTATTATTATCAGAAGAAACTGAAACTGAAAACATTTCACAGAATTTCAGTTAGTTTGTCCTAATAATAATGGTAGAACGACTCGAAAGGGTGAGAAAGGAAGTTATTCCATACAAATCATAAACTGTTAGTATAACAATAATGCAAATAAGTAATTTATACCGTGATAACACAGTAAGAACTCTAAGCATGATAGGTCAATACCATTAACTGAATTAAAGTCCCATTGATGTCTAATTCACCTGCCAAGGTCAACCAAATGTATGGCAACAAAATATATTTTGAAATAATTTCTTTCTTTCTTTCTTTCTTTCTTTCTTTCTATCTTTTTTTCTTTTTTTTTTGGGGGGGAGGGGGGAGGCATAAATTCATCTTCTGATTGATCATCAAATGCAGGCTTATAGTGCTAAAATATCAAATAGGCAAAAGAGAAATGATAGATTCGACTTCTTATGAACCAGAAGCCAACATATGAAGAAAAGTGAACTAAGATGGTACAATGTTAGTGCCCATTGGAAGTCTCAATTCACATTAGCTGTCAACCGAACTAAACTGACCAGCTTCCCTCATCAGTGAAGGAAGAACGTAAAAGGTTTCAATAAATAACTGCTATTAATAACATTACAAGATCACCATTTTTCCCCTGCTGCCCAGCTATCAATTACTAGATAACAAATTTAAGAGCGGATTGAAGCCAGAGAGAACAAAAGGGCTACCCACAAACTAGAGAATTCTACTGTAAAGTTAAGTCTTAACACTAATGACATTGGCGGAGACCCATGTAAAATACTTCATTGGCCCAATTGAGGACATCAAACTCCACCATTGTTCTATTAAGTCAATTTTATGAACAAATCTACTCGGATTTCAATGCGAGGAAGAGAGGCATACTTGTAATCATGCCTGCCCACCACAGAGGCTCCAACAGGTACGCATGTCCACCACCTCCTATGAACAGAGAAACAAAACAAAAAACTTTAAAAAAAGGGCAAACCTTTTGAGTAGAAATACGACAATGAGATCAAATTATTCGTAGAGATTGAGAGACCTGCACGAACTCCAGAGACAGCAGCAGCCCTTTTTAAGCCCTTCTTCTTGATTATGAAGCTGGCCCCAATGAACCCACTCGAGAGAAGCGCCAAAACAAAACCCTTGAGATTGTCTGGTGAAAACCCCATCTCAATTCTTCTTCTTCTTCTTGATAAAAATCTTAATGTCGCTCATATACAATCTCTCGCTAACATAAAAACACACCCCAAAAAAACAGAAATTAAAAAATAAATAAAATCTCTCCGCAAACTTGAGTTTGATTTTTATGAACGATTTATTGTGAAGTTAGCATCTCTCTCCTCATCATCATATCTTTGTTTTCTGCGCTAGTAATTTATTTCTAATCAAATCAGTAATAAATTACAGTTTTCCTACTTGCCATACATTTTATTTTCTAGATTTGGATTTCTTTTTTGGACACGAGGTGGAATAAAAAAAGGAATAAATAACGATAAAAGTCTCAACTGGATGATGAAGATACCCACTGGCCGGCGGCGGACGGGAATTAAAAAATATAAATAAAACATAGCAATATGGTATAGTTATAAAGAAGGAAATTATGGCTCGTGCAAACCATGTCTCACTTATTTTTTTCAAGGATCGAAACGGTTAAGTTTGTTCTTTATGTTCTAAAAGTCAGACCATCGAATTTTAGGTGAACCATAAGAGTTTTGTTCGTTTATCTAAACGTCACAAAAAATTCTATTACGTTGACTCTGTTAAACTTGTGAATGATGGATGAAAGAGCAAAACTCCTTAGAATCACTTGAAAATTGAGTTTTAAGGCTTCAGAACATAAAGATCAAAATGAACAGTTTGAATCGAATGAACCCATAGGACGGGGAGGAGTTTGACGGTACCCAATGAAGTAATGCCTTCCTTTGGTAGCTAATAGACATTTTACTCATTAAAAAAGTTTGGAGACTTAATTTAGATATAACAACTATTGTAGTTGGGACAAATTTATAGAATACGATAAAAATTTGAAAAATCGATTAAATTTATATTTAATTACAAAAACTAACCAATGTCTCGCAATGTCAAACTCTGTAGGCAAATTTACAACGAAAAACAACCGGGGATCAGCAAACGCGGCCAAATTATGCACAAAGGATTTCCAGCGTTGTTTTTCTTAAATATGGCCCATTAGATCTCCACATTGTTATGATATTGTCCAGTTGGGCCCACTGGCACAATTGGTTTTGCTCTTGGGTCTTCCCAAAAGGCCGCATACCAATGAAGATACTAATACCATATGTAAGCCCCAAACTAACCAATGTCTCGCCACGTCAAACTCTGTAGGCAAATTCACAACGAAAAACAACCGGGGATCAGCAAACGCAGCCAGATTATGCACAAAGGATTGACAGCGTTGTTTTTCTTAAATATGGCACATTAGATCTCCACATTGTTATGATATTGTCCAATTGGGCCCACTGGCCCAATTGGTTTTGCTCTTGGGTCTTCCCAAAAGGCCGCATACCAATGAAGATACTAATACCATATGTAAGCCCCAAACCCCTCTTATGTTTAGCCGATGTGGAACTATTCGTTCGTACCATAACACGCCTACCCTCGAACACATTGGATGACATTAGACTCCCCTCAAACGATCATTCGTATTTCTTTCACAGATGAGCCAACCATTCATTCACCACTGCATCCGCACATGCCTTACATGAAGCCCTTCTGCACTGCATCCTTGCGGCCCATTTCTTACGCGGAGACCTGAATCTTGGCTCGAAGCTCCGCCTCACCGTGTGGACGGCCAACACACAAATCCCGTGAGGAATCATTATCGGAGCCAAATCGAGTTCTTCGCCTCGCCGTGCAGATGGAACACACGTAACCAGCATATCTCTTAAGCGGAGCAACCCCCGAAGCTCTATCAATCCAATAGAGCGCAAGCATAGACTCTGATTCATGGAGCTCATCAATTTGTTCGACTTCTGGAGGTCTCCTCCCATACAGCGGTACGTCTAATAGGGCCAGGTTCTGGTATCATGTTGTTTTTCTTAAATATGGCACATTAGATCTCCGCATTGGTATGATATTGTTCACTTGGGCCCACTGGTCCAATTGGATTTGCTCTTGGGTCTCCCCAAAAGGCCTTGTACCAATGACGATACTAATATCATATTTAAGCCCCAAGAACTATTACGCTCATCCGATGTGGGATGCACCCTAACACCCAGCACTGGCCATTTCATTGTATCAACTGCAAAGGCAACTTTGGCCATTCCATTGTAGCAATTACCAAAAAAATACCCGGAATGGTCGGGTTGGTAAGCCCGACTATTTTGATCTCAAATGACATGGGTTGGCAAAGTTGATTGTTTTGTCGTCTTCCAAATTCGCGTGCGGGATCTGACGCGAAGAAGAGTTGGCCGTTTTTAATAATTAAATTTATATTTGGTTGGTTTTTTGCATTTATTTCTAATTTTTATCCTTTTTTTTGAAAATCTATCCTTTTAGCTTTGTATTATTAGTTACTACGTTGGAACAAGACAGCTAAATTGAAAGACTGTGATTGGCCACGGGAACGTTAAGAATAGGTTTGCTATATCTA
>CM061137.1:23241795-23266795 GCA_030789695.1 Scilla litardierei
ACCTATGGCCGCCTTTTGTCCCCCTACCGGATCTTACCCTCGAAAAGAGGTGCCTCCCTAGGGGTGTGCACGGGTACAGGGTACCCAGATACCCGATCAGAACCTACCCGAACGGATAGGTTCCGGGTAGATTCCCATTGGTTCCGGGTAGGTACCTGGTAGGAAAATTAGGAACTGGTGTGAATCGGACCCGGGTCTGGTTCCCATCTATAGGGACGGGTACCTGGACCCAGACCCGATATCCGGACCCGGGTTTAACTAAAAATGAAAATGGTGGACACAATGCACTCAAGATTACATTTCCAGAGTTTTACATGGTTCCATTTTAATTGCAGGTGCATCATTTGCCATAAGGTATCAGATACATTGCACAAACTATATAGTGCTAGGTCCCAACAAGGAAGTGGCAACATAATGTTGGAACTTAGGATGGTTTAAGGTATAAATATTGTTAGGATGGTTTTTATTAATATCATCTTTATTCACCTCGACAGCTTTCTCCTTAAAGACGATTTCATCTTTTATACTAATTGAAGGGGTATTTGGTTGTATGGGTGGGTTTGTAGGGATTATGTACTTTTGATGTAGTAGTTAGGAGTGAGGTTACTCAATGATTGATTAATAATGTTTTGAAGGGGTGGGTTTGTAGGGATTATGTACTTTTGATGTAGTAGTTAGGAGTGAGGGCACGAAACCCGGAGGAGGAGGAACATCAACAGACTCGGGATGCTCCTCAGGAGGTGGAAACATGGCCTGAAGATCAGCCGGAATGGGAATGCCATGAAAAAGGAAAGACTTGAACTGAAGCTCAAGAAGAAGCGAGAGCTTGTGGTTCAAGTCAGATACACTCGTTTCGATCATGGAACCGTGGTCACATAGCCAGCCGAGGAGGAAATCCTCGAGAGGAACAGACAGTGGAGTCGAGGGTGGAGTCGAGGATCGGTGGTCAGCTGGCAGAGAGGAAGGTGCAGCTACATTCGCTGGAGGAATATGGTCACCAACTGTGATATCCAAGAACTCATCAGACGTAGGAGGTATGACAGGTTCCATGATGAACAAAAGGTAGAAGCTAGGTCAAGCAAGAAACGGTAAACGAAGTAGGATGACACCAAAGCTTTGATGATCAACGGACGAGTGTTAATCAAGCAATCAATCGACGTCGAGAGAGCCTTCGAGTAGATTCGACTTCGACAGAGGGGAGATCGACAACGGATTTGAGAAAAAATCGCACGAAGGAAAGACGAGCCAAAGAACCAACGAGAGGAAATTAAACCTAGTCGAAGGGCATGAAGAGACAAGCAAGGTCCGAGCGACGCAATCGACTGAGGGTTTGAGTCAAGGGAGACGAACCGGTTTCAATAGAAAGAGAGAGAATCAGACGATTGAAATGAATTTTCTCGATGAAATATTGAAGGGGCAAGTGAATTTGGGCCGTTGGATCAAAGAATCGACGTCTTAGATCAAATGATCAAACCGCCACAATAGGAGACAGTCGACTGTGGCACAATAGTCAGTCGACCAGTCGAAGTGATAAGAGATAAGCTTAGGTTGACAGACAGTCGATTGTTGAGTAACTTACAGTTGCTTGTCCGTGAGACAGTCGACAGTATTATACACATCAGTTGACTGACTGAGAATCAATAAAATTGATGATAAAACAGAGACTACTGACGAAATTGACAGGCACCTGATGACTAAACTGCAGTCGCCTGTTGATCCAACAGTTGACTGTAAATTTGTCATCAGTCGCCTGGGCGAATGATACAGTCTGCTGACAGAGAAGATAGAGTAAGGCAGTCGACTGTCGATGGAAAGACAGTCGTCTGTCCTGGTCCAAAAATGCACAATGAGGTTAAAATCCAGAGGATATGCACAACTCACCCTAGGACCTATACTCTAACAAAAACTTATCATAAAATCAATATCAAACGATAAATCCTTTATAACATAAATCTATTAAAACAATCTGAAAACTCATATAATCAAAGAAATCTCAATAGCCTTTCTTAAAACAATATATGATATATCAAATGAAGAGAGGCAACATGATGATATGAGCTCAAAAAGAGTTATAACAAGTAAGTTGAACTCCTAAATTTCAGATTCTCCCATAATCCCTAATTCTCCACGCAACCTCACAAATGAATCTTCTTTAAGAGGTTTTCTGAAGATGTCGGTAATTTGTTTTTGGGTTTCAATGTACTCTAAGATGACTTCCTTCTTATCTACAAGATCATTGATAAAGTGGTGTCTCATATCTATGTGTTTGGTACGGGAGTGATGTACCGGATTCTTGAAAAGACATATAGCACTTTGGTTATCAACCATGATAGGGCAAGAATCACAATTGACATCATAGTCTTTAAGAGTGCGTCTCATCCATAGAACTTGTGCACATGCAAGACCTGCGGCAATATATTCCGCTTCAGTCGTGTACAATGATACCGAGTTCTGTTTCTTGGAGAACCAAGAGACTAAGGGATTTCCTAGGAAATGTCAAGTGTCACTAGTATTTTTCCTATCGGATTTGCATCCGGCAAAGTCGGCATCACTATATGAGATTAACTCATATGTGCTAGATTTGGGGTAAAGTAACCCATAATCTAGTGAATGATTGAGATAACGAAAAATTTGTTTAACCGCAATCAAGTGTGACTCTTTAGGTCTAGCTTGATATCTAGCACACAAGCATACGGAAAACATGATATCGGGCCTACTAGCAGTTAAATAAAGTAAGCTACTGATCATACCTCGATATAGACGAACGTCTACATCTTTTCCGTTTTCATCCTTGTGTAGATGGGTTGTCATACTCATGGGAGTCCTTTTGCTTGAAGACGATTCCATCCCGAATCGCTTGATAAGCTCCCCTGTGTACTTAGTTTAATGTATGAAAGTCACATCCTTCATTTGTTGAATTTGCAATCCAAGGAAATAGTTGAGCTCACCCATGTGGCTCATCTCGAATTCATCCTTCATGGACTTAGAAAATTCTTGACAAAGATTAAAGTTAGTAGAACCAAATATTATATCGTCTACATAAACTTGAATCAATAGGATGTAATTTTCATAATCCTTAATGAAAAGTGTTGAATCAACTTCACCCATTTTAAAACCTAAATCCAAAAGAAAGGTCTTGAGTCGATCATACCAATCTCTATGAGCTTGTCTCAACCCATAGAACGCTTTCTTAAGTTTGAAAATAAGGTTTGGAAATTTTTCATGTATGAAACCAGGAGGTTGAGAAACATACACTTCTTCATTGACAATATCATTTAAAAATGCAATTTTAATATCCATTAGAAATAATTTAAAATTCTTATGAGATGCAAAAGATAAAAGCAATCGAATAGCTTCTAATCTAGCTACAGGGGCAAATGATTCTTCGAAATCAATACATTCCTCTTGCCGGTAGCCTTGAGCTACTAACCTTACTTTGTTCCTTGTGATGACCTCGTTCTCATCGGTCTTGTTCTTGAAGATCCATTTGGTCCCAATAACTTGATGACCATTTGGAAGAGGAACGAGCTCCCAAACTTCATTTCTCTCGAATTGCATTAGTTCTTCTTCCATTGCCACTATCCAAGAGATATCCTCACAAGCTTCTTGGATGTTCTTTGGCTCAATGGTAGAGACAAATGCGCAATGAGAGAATTCTTTAATTCTAGACCTCGTTCGAACACCCACACCAATATCTCCAATAATTTGGTCATGTGGATGGTTGCGAACGGTTGGGTAAGCTTTGCGTATTCCTGCATCACTTGGAACATCTTCAACAATCTCATTAGTAATGTTAGTCTCAATAATTGAATCATTAATCTTGACATTACTAAGAGAAACACATATAGCATCTACAATATCATCAATAACATGAAGAAAATCAAAATCTTCATAAAATGATACATGTAATGATTTCTCGATCGTTGAAGAGGTTTTGTTGTATATCCGGTAGGCTTTGCTACGTGTGGAATATCCAACAAAAATTCCTTCATCGGATCTTGGATCAAATTTATCTAAATTACCTTCTTGATAAAACCTTTTGAACCAAAGACTCGAAAATATTTAACTTGAGGCTTTTTGTCATAAAATAACTCAAAACAAGTTTTGTTCGTTCGGGGTCTCACTAGGATCCTATTGAGCACATAACATGCCGTGTGCACCTCTTCTGCCTAAAATTGTAGTCAAGATGACTATCATGGAGCATAGTACGAACACACTCAATAAGAGTCATATTCTTTCTCTCTACAACACCATTTTGTGGTGGTGCCCGAGGAAAAGAAAAATTGTGAGTTATCCCAGTGTAATCACAAAACTTTGTAAAAGATTCATTCTCAAATTCTCCTCCATAATCACTAAGGATAGTGATAATGTTGGATCCTAAGAGATTCTGAATCTTCTTTGCAAATATGGTAAACTCTTCAAAAGCTTCATTCTTATTAGTTAAGAATAAAACCCAAGTAAATCTAGAGATGTCGTCAACGACAACTAATCCATAATGAACATTGCCTAAAGAAGCAGTTCTAGTTGGCCCAAACAAATCTAGATGAAGTAGTTCTAGGGGCCTCTTAGAAGTAATGCCTTCTTTAAGCTTAAAAGATGATTTACTAAGTTTACCTCTTTAACATGAATCACAAAAGTTTTTCTTACTAAAAGCAATTTTTGGAAAACCTTTGACTAGATCATGCTTAGCTAACTTATATAAGTGCTTGAAATGAACATGACTAAAACGGCGATGCCATAATAGTTGTTTATTTGTATTAGCAACTAAACAATGTTCTACGGTTTTAGGCAAGCTCAAAGAATAAATATTTTTATGCCTAATACCGGTAAATAAAACATGTGAATTAGAATCAACAATTTTACACATACCCTCTCCAAAGTTAACCTTGTAACCTTTGTCACAAAGTTGACTAATGGAGATAAGGTTGTGACAGAAACCACTAACTAGAAATACATTAGTAATTAAAGGTTTGGAGGGGTTTCCGACTATACCTACTCCAATGATGGTTCCCTTTTGGTTACCTCCAAAAGTGACCGTTGTACCATCCTTGATGCTAATCACTTCGGAAAGTAATGAAGGATCTCCCCTCATGTGTTTGGAGCAACCACTGTCGAGAATCCATCCTTTCGTTTTAGAGCTAGTTTGATCTTTATTGCTCCTTTTCTTTTTCTTGGGTACCTACATAGTATACCATAAGCTCACGGTACCCAATTTTGTTGGGTCCAAGGGGATTAGCCCTTTGGAAGCCAAGTCCAAGTGGACTTTCGCTTCCCAACATAATTACCATTATTAATAATATCATGAAAATAGGAATCAACATATGCATTCCTATCATTTAAGCTAGTGTTCTTAGGATCCCAAATGGTGTATGTTTTGGGAGTCCTTTTCCTAGTTGCATGCATAGTTGTTAGATTTCTATGTGGTGCATGCTTCTTAGGAACATGGTTTCTAGCATAAAAATGAGGTGGTGGATATGCATTGGACATACGAGGATTATATGTATGCTTGGAAATATGCATGTTGTATGAAACATATGGGTCATGCATGACATGTGAAGGATGTGCATACATGTAAGACTGATGTGTATAAGCATATGGGTGTATATGAGCACGTACATGAGTATTTCTCATGTGTGGATTTGTATGTGTCCGTGGGTGTGGAGCATAGAAATTGTCATGGGTATCCACTTGTGAAGTATGAGATTTCCTACGTGGATGAAGGTTTGTGTATATGTAAGCATGCCTTCTCTTTTGGTTTCCACCCTTAGTGGGTTTCTTGCCAAAAGGAAGAGACGGTGAAGTGGTGACTTTCTTGGTAGGTTTGCTACCTATAGTGTCTTTGACACCACTTGTGGATGCACCGGAGGATGGTCTCACAAAGTCTATAGTGACACCACTATAGGAGGTGCGAGCATTGGATGCATTTGCTTCCACAAAACCAAGTCCAACACGATGTGTGGCTGGAAATTGGTTTGCTAGCAAATCGTCCAATTGTCCTTTTCCCTTATTGAATCTCACAATACGGGAGGACATGAGCTCATATTTCTCTTTAAGAGAAGAAATGTTGGTATCCAAGGTGGACACCTGTGCTTTGAGCTCGTGCACTTGGGTTTTAAGAGAATCATTCTCTAAACACAATTGTGTGTGTCGTGAAACTAGATCACTATTATCCTTAGGATGTGTTTGATCTAGTTGAGATTTGAGGGTATTCACCTCATTTCTCAAAGTGACATTTTCAGAAGCTAAATTTGCTTTCTCAAGGGTTAAAGTATTAACAATGGTGTCATTGTTGATAATGCATTGAATGGATGGATTGCTAACATTCAATTTCTTTAAACTAGTATATCTAAGCATTAAAGATTGATACCTAGCAAATAATTCTTCATTAGCAATACGTAATTCATCCATAGTTACATCGGTGTCATCCATGTCGGAATCACTTTCATCGGAGAGTGAATCTTCTCGGGCCATGAAGCACATGTGGGCACTTTCACCCTTCTCATCATCGGATTCGCTTGATGAGTCTTTACTTAAATCATCGAATGTACCTACTAGTCCTTTCTTCTTGTCTTTCTTATTCTTGTCGGGCTTGTGGTACTTCGGAGCCATCCACTTCTCTTTGTTTCGTAGCATTGGGCAATCCTTCATGATGTGCCCTGGTTTATTACACTTAAAGCAAAGAGAGGAAGAGTGATTAGTAGAATCAAATCTATTCTTAGAGCGAAATTTACCTTTTCGAAAGAAGCGTTGGAACTTCTTTGCCATTTGGGCCATTTTACCCAAGTCCATCTCATTTTCTGATTCTTCACTATCGGAGGATGATGAATTGGCATTAAATGCCAAAGCTTTCTTCTTGGACTCCGAAGGGTTCATCATAGCTTGAACCTTTAATTGATTCTCCTGTCTTACTTCGTAAGACATGAGAGTGCCGATAAGGTTCACAACTGTGTAAGTCTTCAAGTCGTTAACCTCCTCGATGGCGATAGCTCTTCTTTCCCATTTGGAGGTCATTCCCATTATGATCTTCCTTACCTTATCTTGTTGGAAATAGACTTGTCCAAGAGCTTCCAATTCATTAGTGATATTGGTAAAACGCCCGTATATCGATGCTATGCTTTCATTTTCCAGCATATGAAACATATCGAAGTTTTGCACGGCAACATAGAGTTTAGAAAGTTTTACCTTGTTCGTTCCCTCATGGGAAACGACAAGATGGTTCCAAATTTGATATACACTCTTACATGTGCATGTCTTGTTGAACTCATCTAGGTCCAACACACAATGAAGAGCGTTCATTGCCTTTGCGTTGTTGACTTCGACGGATTTCTCGGTAGCCGTCCATTTTTCGAAATCCTCTTCGGTGGGCTCGACGTATTCCTTGTGGAGGGTTCTCCAAAGGGAAGCACTCCTTAGGAACGTCTCTATCCGGCATTTCCAATAGCCAAAGTTCATGCCATTGAAACACGGAGGACACACCGTTGATTATCCTTCGAAAACTGTGGACGCTCCATCACGATCGTGATTGTTGTACGAAGTCAGTGGAGGAACGTTGTTGTTGTTGGATGTCATAGCTATAAACTTGTGCTCTGATACCAATTGCAAGGACTCTGGCTATGGAAAAAACACCAGAAGGGGGGTTGAATTATGTTTATGCAATTTAAAAAGATAGTTACACCAATTTAAATTCCTAACTAACAAATAGTGTTGAATAGAAATAAACTCGAAAGGAAACAAATGCAAACACAAGGATGTTTCAAGGGTTCGGATTACCCAAGTCACTTCCCGACTTGTTTCCGGTAATCTTACGTCCCTTCCACCCAGTTAACAACTGGATACTCAAGTTAGAACCCTAACTTGAGGTTTCCTTAAAACCCACTTGTAGCAACCCTACAAGTGAAATCTAAATACAATCGATTGACCTTGACTCCCACAACTTGGGAGCAAGCAAACCACTCTCACAACCCGAGAGTAAATTCAAATAACGAAAGTTATGAAATGTGAAATTAAGCAACACTTACAATCACCTATGACTTGAAGTAGAACTTGAAGGAGAAGTGTGTTGTGTGTTGAAAGACTCTCTTGGAAGAGAGGAAAGCCCTTTCTCTTGGCTGTACCAAATGCCTAGAAGATATCTCTTTGGAACTAGGTTGGAGAGCAAGAGATTGAAGATTGGAATTCTAGGGCTTTAGGATTTGAGAGCTTTGATCTTGAGAGAATGAAAGCTTGAATCTTTTAGCAAGAGAGTTAGTAGATCATTAGCCTCTCAATGGAACAGTAGAGGCTCCTTTTATAGGTTTCTCAAACCCTTGAAATGAAATCAGCAAAAACCCCTTCGAAATCAGTAAGAAAAAACTCAACGGATAGAATCTGCGTCCGCGATAGTCGACTGTTGAAGAATTCACAGTCGACTGCTACACAGTCAGAGAGGGTAGGTGAGAATTCATAATTGTAACTTACCACGTGGACAGTCGACTGATGAAGCATAGACAGTCGACTGTTGAACCAACATGTGACTGTAAAACCTACTACAGGCGACTGGCCGTAAGTTTGGTAAGTTGAAGAAATCTGGAAAACGTCTCAGAGAACAGGGCAGACGACTGATGAAGAGAAAACAGTCGATTGTTAGTCTGAACAGGCGACTGTAATTCCTTCTACAGACGACTGTCAAAACCCTGAGACTTTCCAGAGAGTTAAGTCATCAAATAGGCTCAAGGACAGACGACTGTTGTAGCATTGACAGTGGACTGTTCCATTGGACAGTCGACTATAAATTCAATAGTAGTCGACTGGCTAGAATAAACAAAATAGAGTTTGGGTTAAAGACAGACAGGTGACTGATTAACAAAACACAGTCGACTGTTACTTGGACAGGCGCCTGTGAATCATTCATAAGTCGTCTGTGAAAGTTAAAGCAGAGAGGCCCAAAACTACACTGAAAAATTTTGTGCATAACAGGCGACTGTAGAACAAAACACAGTTGGCTGTTTTGAGACATGCGACTGTAAACCGTTCAGTAGCCAACTGTTATAATCATGATATGCATAATCTAGCTAGAAATGAATTGGAGTCTAAGGACGCTTGATCTAGTAATATCATAAGACTGAAATGAAGATGTGTGTGCTCCAACAAAGTTCTGCTTCTAAGCTACATACTAGAAGAGAAACAAGAAAGTTACATTTGACGAACTCTTTCTTCTATCCAACGCATGAGCTTGAAGTCTTCTAGGAGCTTCAATCACCATCTACGATCATCCAATCCATTTCATTTGCTTTCAATGATCTTTGAGCGTCATCCATTGCAAGTAGATCTTCATAATAAGCTTAGGCAATGGATTAACTATAAAATAGGGTATTAGTCACAAGTATTTATGTTTGCTCCTCATTAACACCAAGTAGGGAGAAGTCAAATACTCAACACTATTATCCAACAGCATTCCAGTTTTTCCACAACCGTTAGGACAAATTAACAAATTGCGTGTACATTGGATAATACTGAGAAATTAATCTGCAACTGGAATAATAATTAAGCATCCGGATTATTAAAACGACTCTGATGGATTAATCATCAATTGTTAATAAAATTCTATTTATTGGTCATTACATTGGGACATGCTATTTTGCAAGTAGCATCGTTGATTCGTCTTAAGCCCTGAAGGCATCAGACTTAGCCTTCGATGCAATTAATATACGATGTAACACCGACCTCCTATTCAGGATGTAGTGACCCTGTGCTATGAGGAACAAACACTAGATGGGGGTGAATAGTGTTTTATAGAATTATAAGGAATTTACGCCAAATAAAACCCTAATTAACCAACAAATGCGGAATACAATAAGTGAACAACAACACAAGCAAGAATGCAATGCTAACAAGCAATCTACCCTGGTTCGGTGCCACCCAAGTCTCCCCGACTTGTTACCGGTGCCCTACTCCAGCAACACCCGGATCCCCTCCGGATACTCTAGCAAACCGCTAGAGATTTCCTTTAGCCCACTTGCGAAAACCCCACAAGTGCAATCGACTTACAATCGATGTCTATGTATCCCACAATCCGGGAACACGCAAAACCTTAATCCCACAACCTGGGACTAAGCGCACTCTCACAAACCGAGAGCAAAACAAAATCTTGACTCCCACAACTTGGGATCAAACCAATCCTCTCACCACCGTAACTATACAACAAATATGAAGTATAAAGATTGAAATATAAAACTTCTTACCACAAAATCATATGCCTTGAGAAATACTTATCAATATAGGCAAGAATGGATTTTAAGGAAGATGAGATCACCAAACCCTAGCTCCACCAAGATGAGCAAAATAGATGGCTAGGGAGAAGTTGGTGACTTGGATTCAAGCTCTTAGCTTGAGAAGCTCACAAGGAATGAGAATCTCTCTTGAGGAATTGGTGCTCAAAGAGTAAGGAAGAGATTCTTGTGAGATGAGAGAGCTTGGAATTGGAGTTGAATGGCTCTTCTCAAAGGTGTGAAAATGTCTCTAATTTCAGCCTTGAATCCCTGGTTAGAACCACTCAAACTTATATAGGGAAGAGACAAAACGGTCACAAAAATCGTGGCATTAAATGCTCCAACGGCTCTATTCTGAAGCTGCTTAATCAGTCTAAGAAGGATCACTGACCGATTAGTTTGGCAACTAGTCGGTCGGTGAACCTTCCTGGACCGACTAGAAGGAAGACATCGAAATCAAGATATGTAGAACTATCGGTCTAAGAAGAGACGCCAACCGACTAGTTTGACAACTAGACGGTCGATGAACCTTCTTGGACCGACTAGAAGGTAGATAGCAAAGATAGTGAATTCAAGAGATATAAGAACTAGTCGGTCTAAGAAGAAACATCAACCGACTAGTTTGACAACTAGTCGGTCGGTGAGCCTTCTTGGACCGACTAAGTAGTTTACAGTAAAGAAGTCGAATTTCACTTAGGAGAACTAGTCGGTCTGAGAAGAGACACCAACCGACTAGATCGTCATTTAGTCGGTCGGTGAACCTTCTTGGACCGACTAATTGGTCAACAAATAGTCTAGAATAGATTAGGATAACTAGTCGGTCTGAGAAGGATTTCCAACCGACTAGATCGTCATCTAGTCGATCGGTGAACCTTCTTGGACCGACTAATTGACCAACAGTGAATGGGCTGAATTTAACTAGGATGTCTAGTCTGGTCAAGAAGAATTTCCAACCGACTAGATCGTCATCTAGTCGGTTGGTTCTTCTACTTGAACCAACTAAGATGCCTACGAAGCCGAGAAATGAAGCGGTAAGCTACGGGAAAGTTACTAATGGCTTCTAAGGTAATCCTAGAGATAAATGAAAGTTATGAAGATTTCTAGGCAAGTACTACTCAAGACTTAACATTCTACTAAACCGAAGCTAGAAGACAATAAAAGTAAACACGACAAACCGTCTTCAAAGCTTCAACATGGAGAGTCCGAATCCCTTGACTTCATGAATACTCCTTGAGCTTCAACGAAGCTCCAGGCACAACGATCACGCGTTCTGAGGAAGTTTTGGGACGTCGCTTGAGATGAACAAATTACTTTGGCGACAATCTCCATAATTCTTCATGGACTTGAGTCTTTTAGTTGAATGACTTGAATATCTTCAACGTCATAGTCTTCGAAGCTTTTGACTCATCCATTCCTATCTTCTCTTTGGATTGAATCTCTATTCATTTGTTGATGCCATTGGCTTGATGATTGAAGTAGCCGTTGAATTCTTCAAGCCAATGCTTCACTTTTGTTGATCTACTAAGTCATCCACTTGAATCAACATGTGTAGTCACTTTTGATCTTCTAGAATCTGATTGGTGACTTTATAGTTAACTGCAATCACAAGAGTTAGTCACAATGATTTGTGTTTGATCATCATCAAAATCAAGGTGGAGAGTCCAATACTCAACATTCTCCCCCTTTTTGATGATGACAAACCAAATATAAACAAAACAAATAATTGTGCATTAAATATACTTACTCCCCCTGCAATGATGCCAATCAAGTTAATATCAATAATCAATAGTATCAATCAGCAGTTAAAAGTGTGTGTATCACATGAGGTTGTGTATATATCGCATGAATGACCAGAAATAATATGCATACATAATACAAATCATATAGGTGATACACATCATAAACATGAGCATGATTACCAATATATATATATAATGTAATCAATATAAACCAAGGTAATCACCAATGCTCCCCCTGAATCATATACATGAATGATCAAACATAAAGTCTAGATGATTCAACATTTAATAAGCACATCCTTTGTTTATTTCTCTCCCCCTTTGTCATTAACAAAAAAATATGGGGGGTATAGAAACAACAAATGCAACAATAGAGTGGAAAACAAAAAGGTATAACAATTGTAAAGATACCAATTGCAAAGTTCTCTAATGTAAAGTTACCAATTGAAAACTAGATATCAAAATAAAGATATCAAATGCAAGAGCACATATCCAACAACAACTCAACCACCCTCAATTATCACAAAAAGATAAGCAATAAGCATATGTGATAAAAGATTACAATAGATACTGATTGTAAAGAGTAGTGTGAGCAGTGTTAGAAAAGTGACAATGCAAAAATCATGACATCACTTGTGAAAGAAAAAACAAGTGGTCAAATAGTGTCAAATACCCAAACAAACTCAATTATCACAAAATTTATAACATTAAGCATAATGTGATAGACTGTCCTGTGATACCAATTGTATACTTGGCAAGATATATTAAGCATAATTTAGTGCACGGAAAACAATTCTAAGTTTTCATAAAAGCAAATCTATTTAATCAATATAATCGTCGAGCGACGAAGTAAACAAACATAACAATGGAAATTCTCAACCATGTGTACAAAGTTATGTTATAATAACACACATTAAGTATAATGGCATGAGAAACCAATAGTAGACATACCAAGTCATCTCCAAAAGTATCTCCAGCTAAACTCCACAAAGCATCTCCAAAAGTAAGCATACCAAATCTAAGTGAAGTGTGCGATGTGGGGTGACAAGATGATACAATGAAAATGAATATCAAAAATCTATATCACTCAAAAGTGTTATGCCAAAATAGAGATAGTAACATCATAAAACGTATGGCATACACAATTCTAGTACACAAGAATACCAATTGAAACAATGTTCAAAAGAACCATAGTACTAGCATGCATTCCAGAAGAGATACTCACATAATGAGTCAATGATAAGCATGGAATGCCATGAGCATGTAAAGATGATATCGAATATCAATAGTCTAACAATTGTAAATATGATACCAAATGTAAATATGATATGTAGAGATGATACCAATTGTCGTCTAACAAAGTATGCAAAGCAGGTAAATAATGTCAAGATCATGATATCTCTTGAGAAAGAAACCAAGTGAACAAATAGAGACATGATTTCATCCTAGCTCAATTATCACAAAGAATTCACCATGAAGCATAATGTGACAAAGCATCTTTTGAGCAAAGGCATGAAGATAGTCTACGTTCAAAGTCACAAGGTAGGATATAAACGAATAAAGTTATCATGAACATCGCATGCATGCATACCAATTGTGCGAATAGAATAAAAACTTGTGTAAGTACAATATAATCGGATGTAGCATCAAAGAAGTCATAGTGCATCAAGATATATTCATAGAAGAATATCTATGACAGAATATACATATCATCAAACACAATATAAAGCTTATATGATCGAGTATAGCACAAGTTATCTCTAACATCTCATAAAAAATAGCATAAAATATGAGCATGAGATAAGAGATGACATAGTGAGAATTATAGCATGAAGATCACTAACTAATATGAATGAATGTTATGTCACTTGTGTAAATATCATACATGAGAGATTTAGCTATAAACATGAAAGATTTCTTGAATAAAATTATAGCTAAACAACAGTCATGAAGTAATTAAAAAGACAAGTAACATACATTGATCACCCCAAATCATATCAATACGTCTCATAAAGATAATCATACAATCCATAGGAAAAGTATGAGATGTGTGGTGATACAATAAACAAATACGCATAAAGATCCTAAATCATTAATCTTATACATGGCATGAATTATGTATAACGCGATGAAGTATAGCATGCCATAAAGAACTGAATGATTCTACTAGAATGGTATGACAAATCATGATATGGTCTAAATAATCCATGAACATAGTCATCTACGTGATTTAGGCACACGTGGTAGAATCAAAGCAACAATGAATCTTAAATGAAAGAATTGAAAATTTTTCAATGAAGATTAAGATCAATATACTTAATACAATCTAATAAACAAACAAGCATGTCATACACATCAGTTATCATATCTATAATATTTAACAATCTTCACAAAGAAGCATGCATGTGAGGAATGCGATGTGTAATGACAATGTGTTCCAAAGATATGAACATCAATAAGCAACTAACCAATTCATTATATGAATATTATAGCTACCATGATACATGAGTCGTAATAAGACATATATGACTTACATGAACAAGGTAGTCACATAAACAAACAATCTTCATGAGGGTGTGACAAGAATGAGCTAATGAAGAAGTATGATATATTACACAAATCGAATATATTAAAATACCAATTGTAAACATGGTTGTCAAAACCAATATATTAAAATACCAATTGTAAAAAACACATACTTACAACCATTTAGCTCTCCCTATATGTGTGCATCTCTAATGCACCATCCTTTCCTTTGAATTGATCCATCATTTGTAAACCAAGGAGTGTGTAGAGTAGGCATATTGCACAACAATCTGACAAGTCAACAATTGGTGGTATCCAAAAACTTTTTGGATCCAATAGGTTAAGGAACAAAATCAAGTAGTCCAATAACCAATCATTTACCAATTGTAAATAACACTCATCAATAGAAATGCATGACATGCATTAATAGGAGTTATTATAATCACGAAAATCATACATATAAGGAATTAACAATTCTCAACCATTAGAAATTAGATACACATATACTAATAATTCCTATGCATATGATTTAGTCAAGCAACATCATTATGAATACACACATCTAATACAATAGTGTGTGCAAGAAAGATTCCTCGTTCAATATGCATATGTGCACAAAATAAACATTCACGGCACAACACATATTGAAGGAAGGCATGAAAAGCAATACCACAAAGAGTGTGCATGAAAAGCATAAAGTATTAATTTTCAAAACCAAATTTCTCTTTCCCTTTGGCATATCAACAAGATAGGAAGGTGCAAATTGATAATAAATCACCAAGGGTTAGAGAAATCAACCAATCTATATGCACAACATAATATGAATGAAATGCAATGACATATCAATGAAAATAACATGATAGCAATCAAAACACGTCATACTCCCACACAATCATACAAACTATGCAAACTTGAGCGTAGTGGACGAACTCACACATATATATGGGTACAAAAAGTAATCATACAAGCATGGTACCCAAGCAATGAAGTGCAATATGAGTGAGTAAGCAAGGTGGAAATCAAATAAAGACTGAGTTTGATTTATATATATATAGTCGCATGAGAATATGTCATTCCTAATATACGATTCTATATGTGTGTTCATACCATGCCTAGAAACAATCTTAGGAATCCAAAAGATAGTCATTTGGGATTCTTAAGAAGAGGTGGTGTAGTGGCATGAGTAGGAAGTTGGGATGCACGCTTGTGAAGTGGAACATAAATATAAGCGTGTCCCGTGTGTGAAACATGCAAATGAGAATTTGACACACGTGAAATACATAGAAATGAATGACATAGAAGACACACAATATGCAAACATAGGATATGCATGAGATAGTCTCAAACACAAAGTGACATCTACATGCATCCAACACACCTGGATACCAAATGTAAGAATATACTTACAACATTAAGCTCCCCCTACTTTGGTGCATCACTTAAGCACCATCAACTCCATTTGAATGAAAGTCTTTGCAAATCAAGAAGTTGGTAGGGTTGGTATACCAATTGGATTGAACCTAGAAAACATCATTTTGGTATCCAAAAACCTTTTTGGATCCTATGGGTTAGGCAACAAATTTAAAAATACTAAATTCAAATAATTGTAACCCATATCCTTATGTAATCATACACAATATTTAAGAAACATGCAATTATGTTACAAGACAAATATTTAACCAAATACATGCATATACCAATTGTACCAAAAATAAGTATATATATATATATTATAATCCAAACGCATGACATGTATCACATGCAACAAAACATGAATATGAGTCAACGCATGTGTTGCAAGAAGAAATATTAAATATTCTAAACATGAAAATCATAAACACAATGATTTACAAATAATCATGCAAAGGAAATCAAATTCAATATGAATTTACGTTTCTAATCACACATGAGCATCCAAGACCAAAATGCAAACAAAAGAGTAAATCAAATCTTAACACAAATGCTTTGATACCCATAAAATGAATATAAACTTATGGTACCAAGCAATGAAGGGTCAACGGAAACTAACCCTTCGGAAACCAAGTCCAAGAGGACCGTGATTTCCCAACATAATCACCATTCATAATAATATCATTAATATAAGATTGCACATACACATCCTTAGCATGATTACTAGTGTTCTTAGGACCCCAAATAGTGTATGATTTGGGAATCCTCTTCCTAGTGGTTGCATGTACAAAAGGTTGATTTCTACGTGGTGCATGTGGCCTAGGAACATGAGATCTAGCAAGAGCATGAGGAACATTGTGTTGTGCTAAAGCATGATGATGGGCATATGGTCCATGATGTGGTGTAGCATACATACGTGGATAAATATGAGGTGAGTATGCATGAGGATGACCATGAGAGTAAGCATGCACATGTGGATGTGATATGTGATCATAAGCATGTGAAGGTGCATGAGCATGAGTACGTGCATGAGAGTGTCTCAAATGAGTGTTTGCACGTGCTCGTGGGTGTAGAACATAAAAACCTTCATTCGTATGAACATGTGGGATAGGATGTGTGTTCCTACGCGGCATAGTATTAGTGTACATGAATGCATGACCCTTCTTTGGAGGTCCACCCAAAGTGGGTTTCTTTCCAAAGGAGGGAGGAATAGGAGTGGTGGTTTCCTTAGTAGTAGAACTACACAAGTTGTTATATACACCACTCGTGGATGCACCGGAGGATGGCCTCACAAAATCTATAGTTGCTTCACTATAGGAGGTGCGTGCATTGGATGCACTTGCCTTAGAATAACCAAGGCCAACACGATGGTTTGCCGGTAGTTGATTCTTTAGCAAATCATCCAAATTGTCCTTTCCCTTGTTGAATCTCTCAACAATGGAGGACATGAGCTCATATTTCTTCGAAATTGAAGAAATAGTAGCATCCAAGGTGGATGCATGTGTGGTGAGCTCGTGTACTTGGGATTTGAGATCCTCATTCTCAATGCCCAAACAAGTGTTTTGAGATTGAAGATTTTCAATCTCAATATCGTTACTATCCACAATAGGAACACGATCAAGTTGAGATTTGAGGGACTCCACCTCATTTCTCAACATGCCATTTTGGGTAAGCAAACTTGCTTTCTCAATAGCGAGTGTCTCAACAATGGTGTCATTGTTAGAGGTGACACATGAAGATATGTTAGAGAGACTAGCAATCTTAGTCTTAGCATCACAATATTTATGCATAAGCTTTTGATATTTATCAAATAATTGCTTAAGTTCAATTTTAAGATCATCCGTTGTTACCTCTTCATCGTCGCTATCGCTTTCACTTGAGTCGCTTGATTCGTCACTAGAGTCTTCCTCTCGTGCCATCAAACCCATGAATGAATCTCTTTCATCATTGGAGGAAGAACACTCCGAGGTGGACTCTTCTTGCTCCGCTAGCATGTGCCATATTTGATATGCCGTTGTTGCCTTGGACACACGCACAAGAATATCATAAGTTAAAAAATCAAGCAAGATATTCATTACCTCTTCATGTTTCTTCACCAATTCTTTTTGCTTATTGGTCCATTCATGTTCGGGAGTGGTAGGTGCACGAAGGGGCTTCTCCACAAGCTTCCAATAATCCTCATCGATGGATTGAATATGGGCCTTCATCTTTACACACCAAATTTGATAGTTGGGACCAAGGAGATATGGTGGAAAAGGACTTCGTGTGATGTTGTTGTTGGTTACCATAGCTATAACCTTGCTCCGATACCAATTGTAGTGACCCTATGCCGATCGACACTACCTAGTGCTATCTCTTTACCAGAGATGACATTATGGTTCATGTGCTATGAGGAACAAACACTAGAGGGGGGTGAATAATGTTTTATAGAATTATAAGGAATTTATGCCAAATAAAACCCTAATTAACCAACAAATGCGGAATACAATAAGTGAACAACAACACAAGCAAGAATGCAATGCTAACAAGCAATCTACCCTGGTTCGGTGGCACCCAAGTCTCCCCGACTTGTTACCGATGCCCTACTCCAGCAACACCCGGATCCCCTCCGGATACTCTAGCAAACCGCTAGAGATTTCCTTTAGCCCAATTGCGAAAACCCCACAAGTGCAATCGACCTACAATCGATGTCTATGTATCCCACAATCCGGGAACACGCAAAACCTTAATCCCACAACCTGGGACTAAGCGCACTCTCACAAACCGAGAGCAAAACAAAATCTTGACTCCCACAACTTGGGATCAAGCCAATCCTCTCACCACCGTAACTATACAACAAATATGAAGTATAAAGATTGAAATATAAAACTTCTTACCACAAAATCATATGCCTTGAGAAATACTTATCAATATAGGGCAAGAATGGATTTTGAGGAAGATGAGATCACCAAACCCTAGCTCCACCAAGATGAGCAAAATAGATGGCTAGGGAGAAGTTGGTGACTTGGATTCAAGCTCTTAGCTTGAGAAGCTCACAAGGAATGAGAATCTCTCTTGAGGAATTGGTGCTCAAAGAGTAAGGAAGAGATTCTTGTGAGATGAGAGAGCTTGGAATTGGAGTTGAATGGCTCTTCTCAAAGGTGTGAAAATGTCTCTAATTTCAGCCTTGAATCCCTGGTTAGAACCACTCAAACTTATATAGGGAAGAGACAAAACGGTCACAAAAATCGTGGCATTAAATGCTCCAACGGCTCTATTCTGAAGCTGCTTAATCAGTCTAAGAAGGATCACTGACCGATTAGTTTGGCAACTAGTCAGTCGGTGAACCTTCTTGGACCGACTAGAAGGAAGACATCGAAATCAAGATATGTAGAACTAGTCGGTCTAAGAAGAGACGCCAACCGACTAGTTTGACAACTAGACGGTCGATGAACCTTCTTGGACCGACTAGAAGGTAGACAGCAAAGATAGTGATTTCAAGAGATATAAGAACTAGTCGGTCTAAGAAGAAACATCAACCGACTAGTTTGACAACTAGTCGGTCGGTGAACCTTCTTGGACCGACTAAGTAGTTTACAGTAAAGAAGTCGAATTTCACTTAGGAGAACTAGTCGGTCTGAGAAGAGACACCAGCCGACTAGATCGTCATTTAGTCGGTCGGTGAACCTTCTTGGACCGACTAATTGGTCAACAAATAGTCTAGAAAAGATTAGGATAACTAGTCGGTCTGAGAAGGATTTCCAACTGACTAGATCGTCATCTAGTCGATCGGTGAACCTTCTTGGACCGACTAATTGACCAACAGTGAATGTGCTGAATTTAACTAGGATGTCTAGTCTGTTCAAGAAGAATTTCCAACCGACTAGATCGCCATCTAGTCGGTTGGTTCTTCTACTTGAACCAACTAAGATGCTTACGAAGCCGAGAAATGAAGCGGTAAGCTACATGAAAGTTACTAATGGCTTCTAAGGCAATCCTAGAGATAAATAAAAGTTATGAAGATTTATAGGCAAGTACTACTCAAGGCTTAACATTCTACTAAACCGAAGCTAGAAGACAATAAAAGTAAACACGACAAACCGTCTTCAAAGCTTCAACATGGAGAGTCCGAATCCCTTGACTTCATGAATACTCCTTGAGCTTCAACGAAGATCCAGGCACAACGATCACGCGTTCTGAGGAAGTCTTGGGACGTTGCTTGAGATGAACAAATTACTTTGGCGACGATCTCCATAATTCTTCATGGACTTGAGTCTTTTAGTTGAATGACTTGAATATCTTCAACGATATAGTCTTCGAAGCTTTTGACTCATCCATTCCTATCTTCTCTTTGGATTGAATCTCTATTCATTTGTTGATTCCATTGGCTTGATGATTGAAGTAGCTGTTGAATTCTTCAAGCCAATGCTTCACTTTTGTTGATCTACCAAGTCCTCCACTTGAATCAACACGTGTAGTCACTTTTGATCTTCTAGAATCTAATTGGTGACTTTATAGCTAACTGTAATCACAAGAGTTAGTCACAATGATTTATGTTTGATCATCATCAAAATCAAGGTGGAGAGTCCAATACTCAACACAGGATGTTTAGATATACTATAAAATTCATGTAGTGTCACCACAGAGAATAAAATTAGGATCAATAACGTCTTGGAATCGATATCGGGTTTTGATTCACCCTAGATAAATGGATACCTTGCCCCCCAAATGGGAGAGGCTTTAAAAGCACGTCTCGAAGAATGTGCATTGATGTGTACACATTTTCAGCACTAAGCTTAACTCGGTTGAAGCATGAAGCTCCACTGACCATTTAAAATAACAAAAACAAAAACAAAAATCTATGATCTAAGAATTATGAAATGTAATATAAGATCCTGAAGATCATCCATATTTAAGAAAATTGTTCAACAGTTATCGGACATAGTTACTGACAACAAGAAAATTGTCAGATCACATATCCATGCTGCTAATATTCCAGCTAGGATTGACATCCCTGAATATGGATGCAACCCACTAGCAGCAGAAGTGGCTTCTCCTCAATTGAAAATAGGCAGACCACCAGGATTCAAGGATAAATTTTCCAAAAAGAGGAAAACTCCTAAAGGCCCTGAGACAATACCACCATGAGACAAAGAGCTCATGTACTTACCCTCACCACTCCCGGAACCCCCAGAAGAGGCGAACTCGGGAGAAACTGAAATATCATTAAATTTTGTAAGTTCTGGGGAGGTGTTGGACAGAAAGAACACAATTGTCGACAATATATTCACATATCATATTACCACTTACATCACAAAACCGATGATAATTATATATTATCAATCCAAACCCGTTGCTAAAATGCAAACGTAAAGACTGGCCAATGTGGAACAAGGCAATAAAAGCTGAGCTGAACTCGCTTATGAATCATGAAGTGTTCGAACCTGAAATCCGGATACCAAAGTTGTTAAACCTATCGGCATAATGTGTATTGTATGAATATGAATATAAGCATGAAATCGTATTCTATAAGGTACATCCTATAGCTCAATGTTTTTCTTATGTTGAAACTGGGGAATAAACAAGTAAGATGAGCTTGACTCACTTATATAAATGATGCATTGGAATCCCTGGTTATAGTTGTGAATTTCTTGTGATTTGGCAAATGAAATTTTGGATATGCTGCTATTGGATGCTGTGACATCATACCTATATGGATATCTTGATAAAGATACATTTCTCATTTCCTTCCATGCCTGAATAGACTTCGGAACATATATTTTATTGAAGAGATAATAAAACATTATATAACCAAGTGAGTCACTTGACAAAGCAAGGATTCCAACTAAAAGTTGTTTTTACATCTTTATAAGAGCAAAGTACATGATTTGAGATTATAGTTGTAAACGACTTAAATCTCATCGTATCATCTGAAGAGAAAACCGAAATATTTGTTCTACATGACTGTCAAATATGATATAAAAGACCTAGCTAAAATTAAGATATGTCATGGCTCACAGATTTATTATTTAAAAGATGAAATCTTGTTACATTAGACTTCATACACCCATAGTGTATTGAAGAATTTACACAAGGTCCATTGTCATCCATTGATTACACATATGGTAGTATGTTCACTGGATGTACAAAAAGATCCATTTCGTCAGCTGGAAGAGGGATGATATTCTAGGTCATGAAGTCCCTTATCTAAGTGCAATTGGAGCACTTCTCTATCTGGCTAACTTTATGCGTCCCGATGCAGTATTTGCTGTAAATCTACTAGCCAGATATAATACTACGCCTACAAAGCATCACTAGATCGGAGTTAAGCCTCTCTATGCTACCTCCAATGGTCGATAGATTTGGGCTTATATTATAAGAAAGGCTCATCCTCCACACTTATTGGCTATACAGATGCAGGTTACATGCATGTCCGACCCCCATAATGAGAAGTCACAAATTGGGTACGTGTTTACCTATGGTGGGACGACCATCTCCTAGAGATCTGTAAAGCAAACCATGACGGCGACCTCACCCAATCATTCAGAAATTCTCACCATCCATGAAGCAAGCAGTGAGTGTGTTTGGTTACACTCAGCCGTGCATCACATTCTGGTGACGACCGGATTGAAGACCAGTGACATTGAGCCAACCACCATGTTTGAAGACAATGCCACCTTTATAGCCCAAATACGAGGAGGTTACATCAAAGGCGACATGACAAAGCACATCTCTCCAAACTTCATTTGGACACATGAGCTGCAAAAGAATGGTGAGATTGACGTGAAGCAAGTACAATCTAGTGAAAATTTGGCTGATATATTCACTAAGTCTCTACTCACATCTACTTTTCGGAAATTTGTATAAACTATTGGTATGAGACGCCTAAGAGATCTGCAAGACTAGAGCTTGTACAGATCAGAGTGAGTTAAAAGAAAATTATACTACATTTCCTTGTCTATGGTTTTTTCCCATTGAGTTTTCCAAAGCCAAATGTTTTAATGAAGCAAATCTAATTAACTCTCGATCTCGAAGTATCCACACCTAATAACACCCACACAATACTCAGAATCTTGAAGTATACATGATGACTATGAGTTCACAATAATGGCAGGATAAGGGGGAAGTGTTATGAATAGTTTATCTTACTATGAATAATCTATCATGTTACAAATCATGTATCCTACCTTTGTATGAACTCTTCTCTATAGATAAAGATCTAAGGGCTACGTAGAAAGCACTTCACAACCAACAATAAATTTTATTAATCTATATTACATTTGGTGAAGTTGTCCTAAGTGGAGGGCTAAATATGACTAGGACAAAAGTGGGTCACACCCCCTCCGCATCACCCTCCACATAACCCAAAAATTCTCCCCCCACTTCCTGTATCTACATGTTTGCCATCCCCTAAAAACCCACCAACCTCACTTATTTACATGTTTGCCATTCACCCCAAAAAACCAAAAAAAAACCCAACTTATTTACATGTTTGCCACCCCCAATGTTTTTTGCATTTTAACCCCCGGACTTTGCACTTTTTCTCCGACGATACCGGTACGTACACCCACATTTCTAACTCCTTTTCGGTTCCGCGCGTTCACCGCATCCTCTTCGTGTGGGTTTTTTTGGCTTGTGCACGTGTTATTTCTAGCTTTCATATAAATAATATAAGTAGTTCTTGCACAAGCTTAGTTAAACCCAAATCCTATTCGAACCTGATAAGAAAAAAGAAACTCTAACTCGATACCAAATTAAATCCGAATCCAATAAAAGAAGAAGAAAATCCGAGCGAAATACAAATCCAAACTTTCTTGTCGGGTTAAAATTCGGACCTTACCATCATCCGATGCGTGCTGCAATTGAACTTCTTTAGTTGACAAGATGACTCAAGTGGTTGACGGGGAAGACCCCACCAACCAATCGGGTTAAACTACTTTGTTTTATTTTATGATTTATTTATTATTTTAATATGAGTGAGAGAGAGACGGAAAAGCCTATGAAACTAATTTGGCCAAGGGCTTATTCTTTTGATTGGAAGTAGGGGAGGGGAAAGTTGGGAGGAAAAGGAATTTAGAAGAGAGAGAAATGGGGTTGTGTGTTCTTTTGGGGGGGAAGTTGAGAGGAATTGGCATAGGGAAAGTTATGTGGGTCCAATTAAACTTTTTTGTGTTCTTTTGGGGTTAGGAAAGTTGGTAGTGGAAAGTGAGATTGTGGTATGTGGTAGGGAGAGGTGAGAATAGGATAATTTCACCCCCTCCCCATGGCAGCACAAGCCAGTGAGCATATAGGGTATATCGCACAGCCACAATGGCCAAAAATTTATCCGCTTCATACTGCTATCAGACAGACCCAAGGGCAGGAAAAATTTCAGATTCATATGGATAGCAATTGAAACATGCACATATCACCATGCACAAAACAGGGAGCATATAGAGGCTGGCAGCCAGAACCAAGGGGAGAAAAAATATCAGTTGAAACATGCACATATCACCATACACAAGACAGTGAGCATATAGAGTCTGAAAGACAGACCCAAGGACAGGAAAAATTTCAGATTCATATGGATAGCAATTGAAACATGCACATATCACCATACACAAGAAGTGAGCATACAGAGTCTGAAAGATAGACCCAAGGGCAGAAAAATTTCAGATTCATATGGATAGCAATTGAAACATGCACACATCACCATACACAAGACAATGAGCATATAGAGTATGAAAGATAGACCCAAGGGCAAGAAAAATTTCAGATTCATATGGATAGCAATTAAAACATGCACATATCACCATGCACAAAACAGGGAGCATATAGAGTCTGGCAGCCAGAACCAAGGGGAGAAAAAATATCAGTTGAAACATGCACATATCACCATGAACAAGACATTGAGCCTATATGGTATTACCCACAACCCCAAGGGCATAGAACAGATCAGCTTCATATGAATATCAATTGAAACATTCACATATCACTGATTGGAGGCAGCCCTAGATTCCACGGAAAGAACCGCTCAAAACCCCTCAGATAGACTCAGCTGATTGGAGGCGATAAGAAGAAGAAACAAAGCTCAGCAAACAGCAGATCCATGGCGACCAG